>KZ451911.1:2468249-2550808 GCA_002786265.1 Apostasia shenzhenica | reverse complement strand
CGCGAGGTTCGCAGCGGCAGCGCGGTGCGCAGCGGCCGCGCGGTCCGCATGCGCGGCTGCTTGATCTTGATGAGAGAGGGAGGGTAAGGGTATAATGTTAATTTATATATTTTTTAATAATAAAAAAATAAAAAAGGGACCCAGATGATAATTTTTGAAAACCTAGGGACCCCGAAGATAAAGTTTAAAAACGTGGACCTGTGTGATATAACCCTTAAACTCAGGGACCTGGGTGAAATTGCCCATTAAAATATAATGAATGGAAATAGAAATGATAATGAGATAAGTTTGTATCGAGATTAATTAAAATTAATACTGGGCCTACTCGTTGTGTGTTTTAAATTACGAATATTTATCTTGTACTTATTTACGCTTCTCCCTTTCTATGCTTTATACCATGGAAAATGCATCATATTATTTCCTTTTAATTATAATTAAAATGCAAAAAATCATGTAAATTATATACAGTAAAATATTAAATTAAATAAAAGTAGAATAATATTCTCTAAAAATAATATGATGATATCATTTTATATCAATCATAGTCCTACAAGATCTAACCCATTCCCATTAGCCCCACTTTGTTAGTGTAAAATTATATCACACCAATCAAAGAGAGCACAAATTTCATAGAATTTTTTTTTTAAAAGTTTTTTGAAAGATTTAATTTAAAATATAATTTAGTTTTATTTTAGGATTTAGTAAGACGTGAAGGCCATCAAGTTAAGTACTATTTGTTTAGCCAATTTAAAATTAAATTAATTAATTTTAATATTATATATATATATATCACATCACACGTAAAAATTATATTAAAATTTAACTATATTTCACATTAAATAAATAATTTAAAATTTAAAATTAATTTTATTTCACATCCTATATATATATATATATTAAAATAATAACTAAACTTATATCATATTTTTCATAAATCTCAATATAATAACTAATTTTATTTTATATTATTTACAACTTTTAATAAAAAAATATCTCCACCTAAATTTAACTTTAATCTTGATTGGTTGGAGGAAAAAAAGATAATTTGAAAAAAATTTGTGAAATTCTTTAGAAAAATATGTATGATGTGAAATAAAGTGAATTAGTTATATTAAAAATTGTATTAGATGTAAAAAAAAAGTGATTGTTTAATATTCAAATTTGTGTAGGATGAGATATAAAATAACTTTTTAAGTTTTTTTTTTTTAAATAAATTTAAAATTATGATCATGACTAAAATAAGTCCTTTTTTTAGCCGTTACTAAACAGACTGTTTCATTTCAAAAAAATATGTTGAATGTGAAATTAAGTTAATTTTAATATTTAAATCACACAGAAGTTTTTAATTTATGCTGAACTGTACTGCAATAGGGGTGACTTTGAGTCGGTTTCAACTAAGCCAGACTCAACTCAAAATTTAATTTTTTTATTTTGAGACGAGTTCAATTTGATGCTACTTAAATTCTTTCGATTTCAAGTTGATTTTTGAATTGAATCGAGCTTAACTATAAGCTATATTTTTTATATTCGAGTTGACTTTTGAATTGAATCGAGCCTAATTAAAAGCAATATTTTTTTATAAAAAAAAACTATTATTCATGTTAAGTATATTAAAATATAATATTATAAATTCACTTTTAAATTATATATATATACTTTTAATATTATCTTTTTTACATAAAATATCACATCATATTTATACATAAAAATATCTCAATTATACTTTAAAAAATTATAAATATATATATATATACACATATTAATTTGATTATGAATAGAATCAGCTAATTTTAAATTAAAAAAAAAGTTGAGTTAATTTTAAATTAAAAAAAATACAAATGAATTTTAATTTTTACATAAAATTATCACCTTATTTGAGTTGGAGGTGGAGCAAGGCTCGGCACTCAATTACTGCGCACGTGTGTAATATATAATTCAGGTAAGGCTGTTAATATGGATCGAAGATCGAAAATTGAATTGATTTTGGATCGAATCGAAACCGAGTCAATTTAAACTAGCCGACTAACAAGCCAAAATTATGGCTCGGTATTTTTTTCGAGCCGATTTCGAGCCAGGGTAGGATCGGCTCGATTTAAATACATATATATATAATATTAATTATAAAATATTGTTAGATATTATGATGTATAATCTATTCATGTAATTAGAGAGATTTGATCAGACGATTATAAATTTATTTATCATTATTTATTTAACTAGACATTTAATGAACAAATTTATTGCACATAATTATATGATAATTTTTATGGTATTATTTTAGGATGTGGTTAAATTGTTTTATGATATTTTTATTTTTATGTTTGTAAAAAATAGCATATATATATAAAAATATAATTTTTACATGTATTTTAATTTTAAAAAATTAAATTTGTGTATTTTTAATTAATAATTATAAGTATTTCGAGCCAGCTCAAAGTGTGATCGAGCTGGCTCGAAGTCGAGCCTATTCGAGTCGAGCCGGCTCGAAATCGAAACTATTCGACTAATGAGTCGATTTCGAGCCGTAAAGATTTCGAGCGAGCCGATCTCGAGCCGAGCCATAGTCGGCTCGATAACAGCCCTAAATTCAGGCAAGAGAGAGAGGAGGCCACTGAAAATATTATTATTATTATTATTTTTTTGATTAGCACTCAAAATATTATTAAATTTCAGTAGGCACGGCATGCGCATGGTAGTTTTGAATTCAACGATAATTCTTTAAAATAAAAATACTAATTGAATATTGAAGCATGAATTTGCACATGTTTCACTCACAAATATTGTGCTAACATTTATGTTATAATTTCTTTTTGGGATAATTACAATTAGGTCTCTGAGTTTAACGCTTAATTACGATTTTAAAATTATAATATCGAGGTCCCTGAGTTTTAATAAATTATCAAATAGGCCTTTTTTATTTTTTATTATTAAAAATTTTTAAAATTACTATTTTACCCCTCTCCTCTCTCTTCCTTCCAATCCTCGCACACGCGTGAGGCCGCGCGGCGTGTGGCTAGTGGGTTGTGCGAGGATCGGAAGGGCTGCATAAAAAAAGTAATAAATTTTAACAAGAGGTTAATAAGTAAAGATAATCTCTTAAAGTGACATGTATGCAATTATCTTTTCTTATTTTTCTTGAATTTAATGACTCTTTCCTTAAAAAAAAAAATGAAAAAAATTCTTTGATGATCACTTGATTGGCCCGATTATTGGGCTCCTCCGATGGCGGCTAAAAGGCTTCACCATGCCCAACATTAACGCCCCCTTCTCCACGTCGAGGTACTAGTGTTCGGGGCCTCGAGCCGTCCATGGGCGAATTCTCCCGTACGTACCGTGTGTGCAACGGGAGTAGACTTGTGCACAAATGTCACCTAAGATTCACTCTCAAATAGTTAGGAGCTCCGAACGCAATACTATTTCCATCACACACTTTTTCTTCTTGTATCTCTCTCACTCAATATTTATTATATAGACTAAAACTTAGAACAAATACAAATATTGAAGAAACTTTTTCATGACCTACAGAAAATCATGCATTTCAATTAGTAATTTATTCCATGAAGGCTTCAAGCATAGATATCTATAGCATATTTGTACTTATTTTGCAAAAATGTACTATCATATATTATATAACAACTATAGAAAAATATTAATAAATATTCAAAATAAGAAAGTTAATTTATTAATTTATTGTTATCATAAATATATAATAAATATCACACAAAGAAATTAATTCTTTATGATTTAATTAAATATAATATGTAATCTTATTTTGATGTTAAACCGGACCAAATATCTTATAATTTACGATCTTTTACTAATTATTATAGATTTAATTTAAATAATAATTATAACAGCGTGTGATTCAAATATAGATGCATTATTAGTTTTGGTTTTTAAGAACTCTGTGACTTAAATACTTGCCAGAAGGTCACCATCCCAGTATTACTCTGGCCCAAATACGCTTAACTATCGAATTTTCTGTCATTAACTTCACGATTTTGCCAGAAGCCGCTCTTTATCCAAATAATTCAGATTCGCTTATAAATATGTCGCCCTAGCAATCACTCCTCGCTCTCTTTAGCCACGAGCGTCACAAGCCCACCAACTTCCACATGGCTCGTTCTAGAACTATATCGTATTGTGAGATGTTAACTTTGATACTATATTGTAACATCCCGTGATTCAAAAATAGAGGTATGATCTACCTTAGCTTTTAAAAACTGCGTAACTTGACACTTATCCCAATACTATACCGGCTCAAGTACGCTTAACTGTAAAATTTCTCATTATTAGTCTCACAGTTTTGCTTTGAAAAATACCTTGACTATTTGAGATCACGTTATCTACTTATACAACTCAAGATTTCTCTCCCATTTTAACGTGAGACAATTCATTCCTATGCCTCTCCACCTAAAAACCTTATCAGGAGCTGCTTCTTTTTTGAGTAATTCTGATTTATTCATATGGAGATATCCCGGTGATCACTCTCCGCTCTTTTTAGCTATAAGAGATATCTGCTCTAAATATTAGGAATTTGAATGATATTTAATCATTTATTTATTATTATATATATATATTATTATATATATATTATTATTTTTTGAGACAGTTTCAACACGTGCCACGAGGTCGCACGCTGCTCTATAAAACGGCGCATGTGTTTCGAACAGAAGCGCCATCGCCGATTAATCAAACCAAAACCAAATGGCTCCCGTTCTTCTCCTTCTCTTCTCCTTCCTTCTCGCCTGCCTCCTAGTCGCCGGCGCCGGAAGAAAGGGAAGCCGCAGCAGCCGGCGTCTTCCGTTGCCGCCCGGACCCAAGGGTTGGCCTTTCCTCGGCAACCTCCCCCAGCTAGGCCCGAAGCCCCACCAGACCTTCCACGCCCTCTCCAAGACCCATGGTCCCCTCCTCCACCTCCGCCTCGGCTCCCTCCACGCCGTCGTACCCTCCACCGCCGACCTCGCCGAGAAGCTCCTCCGCAACGACATGAAGTTCATCAACCGACCCAAGAACTCCGGCGCCGAGCACATAGCCTACAACTACCAGGACCTCGGCTTTACCCCCTACGGCCCGCGGTGGCGCATGCTCCGGAAGCTCTGCGCCCAGCACCTCTTCTCCGCGAGGGCCCTCGACGAGCTCCAGCACGTGCGCCGCCGTGAGGTCGCAGCGTTCGTCCGCCGGCTAGCGGCTGCCGGCGGGCCGCCGGTAGACGTCAGCAGGGAGGTGGCCGCCTGCGTCGTCAACGCGCTGGCGCAGCTTCTGGTGGGCCGGCGGGTTTTCGACGACGATGCCGGCGAGGATGCGAGGGAGTTCAAGGACATGGTGACGGAGCTGATGTACCTCGCCGGATCTTTTAATGTCGGCGACTTCGTTCCGTGGCTCCGGTGGCTCGACCTGCAGGGATTGGAGGCGAGGATGAAGAAGCTGCATCGGAAGTTCGATGGGTTTCTGGACGGAGTTATTGCAGATCACCCAGCGAGTGGCAGCGCCGCTGCCGGAGAAGATGTCCGGATTCCGGCTGCCAGAGATCTTCTGAGTGTGCTGATCGAACTCAAAGACGACGCCGATGGAGACGGCGGAAAGCTCACCAACATTGACATCAAAGCATTGCTTCAGGTTCCCCCGTACACAAAAAATTATATATATATATATATTTTATCATTTTTTTTAATATTTGTGTAAATTATTTTTAAAATAAACTATTTTTACACTGAACTGAAGTATATTTTCATTAATTGTTTTTTTTTTATTGGATTTGTTTCAGAACATATTTGCTGCGGGGAGCGACAGCACGTCGATCACGTCGGAGTGGGCGCTGGCAGAGCTCATCCGCCACCCTGACGTCCTCTCCCGCGCCCAGGAGGAGCTTGACGCCGTCGTTGGCTGCGGCCGTCTCGTCTCTGAGTCCGACCTCCCCAACCTCCCCTTCCTTCAGGCCGTCGTCAAGGAGACCTTCCGCCTCCACCCGCCCGGCCCCCTCTCTGTTCCCCGCATCGCCGTCGAGGACTGCGAGGTGGACGGCTACCTCATCCCCAAGGGCGCCACCCTCCTCCCCAACATCTGGGCCATCGGCCGCGACCCAGCAGCCTGGCCCGACAGCCCGCTCGAGTTCCGGCCCGACCGGTTCATCACCGGCGGCGGGCACGAGGGGGTGGACGTCAAGGGGCACCATTTCGGGCTGCTGCCGTTCGGCGCCGGCCGGAGGATGTGCGTGGGGTTGAACCTGGGCCTGCGGATGGTGCACCTGATGACGGCGACACTGGTTCATTCGTTCAACTGGGCCCTGCCGGAGGGCCGGCCGCCGGCGGAGCTGGACATGGAGGAGAGGGCGAATGGGTTCACGCTGCACAAGGCTGTGCCGCTGGTGGCTTGCCCCATGCCCAGGCTGGCGCCAGAGGTTTATCTACGGCTCTGATTCGTTCGGCCCGCATTGAGCTTATTATTAATTTAATTCGCCTTATTATCATATAATAATTAATTAAACTCACTTTTGGAATAAAGCTATGATAAGTTAATTAGTCCCCATTGTAATAAATAAAGTTTCTTCCATCAAAATAAATAAATAAATAAATAAAAGTTTCATTGTCCATGTGGTATGATCATTGTTTTCCTGTTAATTTTGCTCGAAAATTGAAATCGCTCAAAGATTAAATCGAATTTTGAATCGAATCAAACTAGATTAAATCTAAACGAGCCGATTTTTTGTCTCAAAAAAATTCAATGCATAAGATTGGATCGAGATGACTCGAAATTAAACCGATTAAAAAAATAAAAATATTACATATATATATATATATATATATATATATTTATATATGTAATTATATTTAGTATATAATTTTTTCAGTGGAAAGCTTCGTTAGAGTTTCATTAGAATTTTTTCTATAATTATTTAAATTATATTTATTGTAAATTATTTTTTATTTTTATTTTTAAAAAATAGATCAAAGCGAATAACTATAATTTAAGCTGATTAGATAAACAAATATACTTATACATAATACTCGAATAAAAAATCGAAAATTAATCGAAAGTCGGATCGATTTTGTCTCGGATCGAGCTTGCATCGATAACAAATGAACCAGACCTAGCTCGAATCGAGATCGGATTGAACTCTCCTGATTTATTTTATGGATCGAATCGAAGACTTTCAATTCAATTTTGAGCCGAGGTCGGATCAGCTCGAGATCGAATAGCTAACTGCCCTATTTTTTTTAGTTAAATTGCATTCTGAGTAATTGCAAATTGATCTCAACTTATTAAATTTCTCAATATTGAATGTTAAGTTGCAAATAGGCCCCTGATTAACAGAACAATTTCACCCTTGTGTGTAAGTTTGTTGGCTTTGGTTCCTGTAAAAAGCTATGGAGCTAGTAGGTTTGTCCAGCTTTGATTTCTGTAAAATGTCGTAGGAATTGTATTGAGTTTGTTCGGCTTTGATTTTCCTAAAGAGCCGATGTGTTTTAGTGAAATTCTCACTTGATGAGTGTGGATAGTGGATTAGCCGGGAAGTCGAACCATTATACATCAACCGTATATCTTGTTTCCCTTGCTCCTTTAGTGTTCTTACTATGTTTAAATTATCTCTACTAAATTAAATTTTTATCTAAGTCTGTGTAAAGTATTTTTTTAAAAATTATACCTATTTAGTAAATTAAACGCAAATTGGTCTAAGTTTATTTACCGTGAAGCTCTTCTAGATGTTTTGTTTTTTTTGCCCAATTCTCAGTATCGTTCTACTTATTCTATGGCTAATTGCAAAAATCTGTCAGAGATTATTACTGTTTGATATCGCAGGTTATTTGATTTGTAGAATCTATCCAGTAACCTTGCTGGCTGATTGTTGAAATCTACCTTATAGATTCCTAAGTTACCTGCTATCTGATTTATTGTATTTGCCTGATAGTACTTCTAGTTGTTTTTAAATATCAGACTAACTATTCTTTTGCTGCTACTGTATTTCATCTTATTTAATAAAAACTAATTTTATTTTAATAGACTAAATTTTTTTGTTAATCTCAATTTACCCTCCTCTTTGAAAGCCTTTGGGCCAACATGTAGGGGTGGCAATTTGTACCCATACCCGATAAACCCGCCCCGACCCGCCCCTAATGGGACAGTTATGGGTACTCAAATTTTACCTGGAATACTCGCCCCGCCCCGCCCCTTTATGAAATGGGGCGGGTTCGGGTATGAATCATATAGACCCGCCCCGCCCCGTACCCGATTTAATAAATTTAAAAATTTTAAAAATTTTAAATTTTAATACCTAAATAAAAATAGTACTTTGGAAAGAGAATGCATGTACTCTTTACTGTAAAGTTTTTCTTACTTGTGATAGTTGACATTTTCAGTTGGCTCTTAAATCAATTGATACATGTTTGCCTACAAGGGTCTTATAACTACCTCATATTTGATTTTCTCTTTAATTGTCACATGCTTGCTTTATATAGGAATTCATGCTAAGAAAGTTGGCAATTTGAAAAATTTATATGAAAGTTATTTATTATTCCTGGTCTTGTTAAATATATTTACATACAAGAAATGGTTTCTATAAAAAATGTCACTAACACCATGTGGTTACGATTTTTGTTGTTTCAAATAGAATAAAATAATTCGATTTTCATTAACTGAGTGAGGAAACGGGGCGGGGCGGGTACAGGTTTATGAAAATTAGAAGCGGGGCTGGGCGGGGCGAAAACGGGTATGGGGCGGGTATGGGTAATGAATAATATATAGCGGGGCGGGTACGGGTATTTATAAACCCGCCCCAAACTCGCCTCGTTGCCATTCCTACCAACATGCACTCCTATCCTTCTTAATTCACCAACTAGCATATCTCACATTGAAATGATTGCGAAATGCTCAACTTCATCCACACTTTCTCATGTAATCTAGCATTAATTGTGACACCCACAAATGTGAAGAGCGTGAAATAAAAAACATTGAATTAAGAGCACCAATTGAAGATTTGGAGAAGAAAATCTTAGAATTTGTCAATAATAGAAGGCCTAAACATGACTTAAGAGGTTTACAAATGATTCTCTTAACATGATGCAGAGTAAACAAAAGATAACCTATAATAAGATTGGTTTATGTTACGACCAATTCATAAACAGAGATTATTCCTATCACGTAGGAATAACTAGACCTAGAGCATGAGGCCCATTCAAACATCCTAGTATCACTAGAAAAAAAGCTTAAAGAAATGTAACTAAAGCATGGTACCTAAATCTTCTTTAACTAATCCCAGAGGTCTAAACAAAATTTTTGTAACAAAAAGCTTTAATTTATTATCAGAAAGTTATTATCTAAATCATATAACCAATGGCATCTCCAATTGATTACATTTACTTCGATTAAATTTATTAAACTTTTGGTTTTAGTTTGCATGTTATAATTAGTTTAAAATGTTTGATTTTTCCTTGTGAAAAATGAATAATTGTGAAAGTTTTCACATTATGGTTTCTCTGTAAATTAAATGCTTGTCATGCTTGCTATAAGATTATTGTTTGATTTACTAAATTTTTGCTTCTAAATAGTGATTTTACTATATATATGTATGTTTTTGTTTAGAATCTCACATATCCATGCTCATGACAGCATATCAAATGTGTATGAAGAGTGGTTTCACCATGAATGTAGGCTTGAACTTTAAGCTGCACTAACCTACATCTATGTGATTTACATTCTAGCAATAATACTTGCTGCTTCTTATGGAGTAGTGGATAGACTATTGCTGAAAAGTGGGCCGAAATTTCAAGGCGGATTCTTACACGTGTTGTGCCTATTGCTGAAAAGTGGGCAGCCCTTGAAGGATTGAAGGCTATCCCATGCGATATACCAAGGACTATGGGTATTTGGCTTGAGGGAGATTCTATGAAAATCTTGCAACTTATTTTCAATGAGTTGGAGCGTAATGGAGATTCCCACAACCGAACATGCTTGCAGAGCTATTGCTTGGATCACCAGCAATATGGAGTAGTAGATAGACTGTTTAGAGGATCCAACTTCACTTCTCGGGATCCTATCCTAACTAATATTGTGAACATCTTATTGTCGTTTGCTGCCTGCAGAGTTAGTTATATACAACGTAACAACAATAGTGCGGCCGACTTTTTGGCGCACTATGTGATACTAGGTGATTTTTGTTGAGAAATTGACATGGCCCTTCCCAATGACTTTTGTAACATTCTCAAAATGGATGTTAAGTGACACTGGATAGCATGTAGTTTCTTTATTATAATTTTATGGCATTGCCACTTTAAAAAAAAAAAAAGTTACTTACTGCTTCTACTTGATACTACGTTAATCTCAATCTCATTGTTAACTTGTGCTCTTGAATGTTTTTATTATAACACTAACTCAATCCACTAACTATATTAATAAATCACAAAATTTAAGTGCCTATCGAGATATAGTAAGTCTTCCACCAAAGTTGTTGTTGAGCTTACCTAATTGGGTGCATCTCTTCAGGCTATGTTTTTTTAAGTAACGGGATTTGATCGGAGCTAGGATACTTGATGGATTTCAAACATTCTTATTTAGATTACCTTCACTCAACAAGTACCTAATCCAATTCCACTCTTTAACCAATCAAGTTAATACCAATTACCAGGATTTGAAAAAAATTACATGAAATTCACCTGGATGAAACCACATAATAGCATGAATAGGAAATCATGTTTTTCAAACTAGATGGAAGATGAGGGGATGAAATCATGGGAAAATCTAGATCAGTTTATTGCTCTTCGAAATAAATGAAAACAGTCATGATGGCAAGTCCACAAGATATTATGACCATAAAAACCAAATGAGGGCATTTGATCGAATTCAAGCAGCAGTAGAACGAAATATACCATTCGTTAAATCCTTCAATCACAAACGTATGTAGCAGCAGCTTCCTGATCTGTTATTGCGCCTCTGGCTCTTTCTTTCCAAGGTACCTGCTCACAGCATAGAAATAACATCTAAAACATTGATAAAAATAATATAAAGAAAAAAAAAATCTAGTCTTTGATAATCTATCTAAACTAATAAAAAATCCTTCTCACAAATATTGTAGTTAAACATTACAGATGAACGTATATCATTTAGGGGGCGTTTGGTTCAATGTTATCTCAATGTTATGTTATGTTATCTTTAGAAATTAATTGTTTGGTTTAATGACATCTTTAAATAACATTACAATTAATTACAAAAATGCCATTACATGATGACATCTAGATGTCACTCCAAATTGGGTGACATCTCAAGATAACACAATCAATTTGTCATTATAATGCCAATAACTTCCAACTAAACAAAAATAATTTGGATAGCATTGATATTTTCTAATATCATAACATTGAAACAAACAAATGTCTATTGATGAATAACAATGACATTTTGATAACATGACATCTAAATAACATTGACATTGAGATAACACTGAACCAAACGCCCCCTTAGTAGAACCCACGCTACTAATAGCTATCAATTGAAAATTTCTCTCTCTTCATATTACTTTTCAAATATATTTAGCTCATTGCACTAATGTGTAATCTTCATTCCACTTTATGTGGCAAATCTGCTTGGGTTTGCTTTACATTCTCGAGCAAATGCAACTACCACAATCTAACAGAGACATCCGTTACTCTTACATTACTTCAAAACCGATTGTAACTCTCACTGTGCCAAAACTCACTTTTGTAAGTACCTCCTCTCCAATTTCTTTATTGCGTAATGCTCAGATTCGTATGATAAAATTTCGTTCCAAATTTTTCTTCAAACTCGAAGATACTTAGATATATAAATGTTTATGACATACAATTAATTAGGTAGCACAAAATTTTATATATGTCATGCTTCATTTCCCGACCCGTTTCCTTCGAGAGACTTTGATGCAGGACGAAAATGAATAAAGATATTTTTTAATTTATAAATTAAATAGCAAGTTATTTCTAATTAAGCTTAAAATTCTTTCTAAAATATAAATATATAATAAATAAGATATATAGATCCCGCAAATTTAAATTATTTTAAATTAAAATAATACTCAATCGTGTAATAAATAAAAATTTATCAACTTAGGTTAGAGAGTCAATTTTAATTTAATAGATTAGATTCAAAATTTAAGAATTTAAGACAAATATCTCGCAATTAAATTCAATAGTAATTGTCACTTAAATAAATGTCAGGTTACATAATTAGAGCCAAATCCAAGTCAAGTGAATAACTCACATTGAAATCAAATGATCAGATTAGTTGGATTCAAAGAAGAATTTACATCTGTTTGCAATTTTTCAAAAAATTGGGGCATTGTTGCTCGAACGAGCTCAAGGCTCGACGAGAAGGCTTGCAACTCGTGGTGTGCAACAACGAGAACAGACTAGGTTTGGCAGGGATGCGACAGGCTCACGTGATTTGGTATCGGGCACTGTGAGCTCGACGAGGAGGTTTGAAGGTGCTAATGGGCTCGCACAACTCAACGCTAGCGCTACCTGATGCGAGCATGGGCAAGCAGATGGTAGGCGGAGTTGCGAGAACCTAGTGCTAGCTTGAGAGTGCGACGCAGCCTATGGGAGCATTGGGTAGTGGCAAGTGGCGTGAGAGGTGCGGATGCATGAACCTGGTGTTGATTGGCGCTGCAGCACGAGTGAAAGCGGAGGCGGCTTGGTGACGGACGCTGGACCGGGAAGTGCACGCCGGCGGGCGATGACTTTGGTGGAGATGGAATCCCGACAGACGGTGGTCGGAGAGGAAGAGGAACTGAGGTGGTTGATCCAACGTGCGTAGGCGTTGGCTCGTGGTTAGGTGAGATTTTGGCTCCGTGCATCGGTTAAGAAGACAAAGGGGCAAGAATTTGGAAAAAGATTTTTTTTTAATAGGATAACTAAGCTATTTTAAGAGTTCTCACCAAAAGCTAATCCTATCTTTTCCTTCATCGAAATATCGACTCTTTAATCTGAATCTAAGTTTTGAGAAAATTCAAATATAATTTTCATTCAGCAAATGTAACCTCTCATTACAATACAAAGCGACCTTTATATATAGAGATCCCATAATAAAATTTTAAAATATAATAATCAATACTGAAAATAAAAAAATCAAATAAACCTAAGCAAATATGGAATAAATGCTATTACAATAAAATTAGCTTACAAGTCTTCAAATCTCTCAAATCTACTCTAAATCAAATCAAATCAAATCCGGATAAAGCTAATATAGAAATCTCGAATTAGCCTTAATCAATTTGAATATGAATTTTGATTTAGCAAATGATGTCATTCTGGCCGTCAAATTCAATACTAATCCGTGTCCTTACCAGACTTAGATCAAAGTAGGAGACTACTTCCACGATTCCACCTCCTCTTGTTAACTCATTAAGATTAATACTTTGCTAAGAACGATTCGCTATCACTCCTATATGGCCCCGAATTTCTCGCAAAATTGAGTTATGCATCTTTTCCAAAAAATCCAATTGTAACTATAGTCCTTGACTTGCCTTAGAAAAATAATTCTTTTTTGGGACTTTCGATACTCTTCTCCTTGCTATTCCCCAACAATGAAACTTGTGTACTATGGCTCCACTTGGAATAACCCATCTATACAAATACTTCACAAGAATATACATGCCAATTTTTCTTGGGCCAACATCCAAAAGAAACACAGTAATGCTCAAGAATGTACCAGTTGCAAGCTTTTTCACATTATCCTCCAAAAATTTTCAATCCAATTGTTAAGTAGAAATAATGGCCATTATATATACCTTGCATAAAGATTAGTAAGTGACCATGCTTGGAGTATAATATTCTTACCCGTACGCCTTTGCCCAACGAGATAACTGATAGAGCTGAACAGATTCGTTAGAGACATGACAAGCTAAGAGCAAATAATTTCTAGGCTGAACCATCCAGGCAAACCTCATGAACAGTCCAGAATAAACACACATAGCTGCCAAACAAACATAAAATGAAGTTAATGTTGGATTTTTTTTTTTATGATAACCTTTGTAAATAAAAGATCCTTTAACCTGCAGTCATGTTGCCTGATATAATTTCCGGAGGTTTTTGTGTATCAACTAACCCCTGAAAAAGTAGACAATCATAAGGCGCATCAAATTGCAGGAACGATAGCACTCAATACTTATGTTTCATCAAATAAGGAATTTAACATAACAATGCTTCCTTGTATGATCAGCTTATAAAGTTCCGACTGAAATTTAAAATTTTAGTAATATGGTTCTAGACTAAGTCATTCTGAAGTCAGTAGGGATACGTGCAAACAAATATCAAATAAAAAGTTAATCTCGACATGCAGCCTTCCAAACAGATGTATGGCTCAGCCAAAATTAGACACACAAACAAATAGTAATAATGATGATGATGATGATCAATAGCCTATTTCTGAAATGTGACCCATAAAGGGTGATTGAAATCTGGAAGCGCAATTGAGCAATCTTCAACTCCCGATGCGTAAGTGAAAAGGTATGAAGCAGATACTCAACCTAATAGTTCAAGCTAATTTAAATCATATAAATATCCCAGCTTATAGCACTGTTCTTAGCACAACTTCTTTAATTATCTCTTTGAGAACAAGAGGTCACAAATTCAAATTTAGGAAATATTCCCTTCCAAAAAGGTCTAAATTGACTCTCAACCTTCCCTTTCATTCACTAGGAACACATAGAAGTTCACATAAGAAGGAAACGACCAAAAGAATAAAAGCATTGTTTTGATCTTCAATAGGAATATAGCTAAAATGAAATCACATATTATAAAAAATGAATTGCAAATTTCACACTCTTCAAGAGTTATGATGTGATAGAAGCTAACTAACAAATCAGTATTGTATTTTTTTTGGGAGATTTAAATATAAGATACAAAAATCTGAGAAAATTATGTCTTTCACACTAATTTTTAAAAATATAATAAAGTAATTTACTGGTACATTTCTATGAATCTTATATTATTATGTATAGTATGAAACTCTATAACAAAGGCTTTCATCTCACTAGTCTGAGTTTAAACTGAAATACATATAGCTAAATAACAAAAATTTTAATTTTAATTTTTAGGGTTTACGGTTTAGTGTTTAGGCTAAGGCCTTGTTTGGTTGAAATCTCAAAAAAAAAACCCAACTATTAATTTACTAATATTTCAAATTGTTCACAAATTTCAATGACTTTATTTTACATCCATCACAAATTTCAACATTAAAAATCAACTTTATTTTACACCAAATATAAATTCCAATCATAAAATTAACTTTATTCATATTTTACACATCCCCATTATTAAGATAACTTTACATCCTATGAACGTGTAAGCTAATATATTTTCTCTCTCCTACTCAAAAATAACATTTCAAAAAAAACAAGCTGTGTTAAAATAATTAGGGCATAGGGTTTATGATTTTAGATTTTAAGCTATAGTTTAAGGGCTTAGGATTTAGTGTATAGTTAAATTTTAACCTTAATTTTTAAAAATTGGTGTGAAACATATAATGTTTTCAGATTTTCAAGTCCTGTATGTAAATGCCCTTTTTTATGAACAAATTAGCATTGTATATTTTCACAAACAAATGTGCAGCAAGTTCCATACAGACAAAAGACAGATTTTCATGACTGACAACAACAATATATAAAGGGTTTCAGATTTTCAAACTACAATACATGTACTTTTGCAGCTGTAATTGCGTTTTTTTTAAAGTACTAACATTATGGTATAAATGTTATAAAAAGAAGAACATTATGGTATAAAACAATCCATGTCGCAAAATATAACAAGCATAATAAGCAAGAAAATTTATAATTCATACAGAAATAACAAAACCCCAGTTGGCAACAGGTCCCCAGAAGTGAGTTGTTTTAGGTCCCACAGGGCTATTCCAAAATGCTCGGAGTGCAGCCATTTGAATGGACACGCTCTTGAACCCAAAGACCTGAAAGAATATAAATGAAATGAACTATGAAGCTTGTAATATTCATTATCAAATTTCAAAACTCCTATAACAGAAAGGTATTAGATCAAAAGAAGATATGAAAACTGGTTTATTATTTGAGCCTACAACATTTTGACTTTTGTTTTAATAACACTGATCAAAGTACCTTAAATTTGAACAACATTTAATAAATTGCAGCAACTGAGATAAGAAGTCCATGTAACAAACAAAAAAAGCTGAAGTAGCATGTAGAAAAAGGCTGAAGCTCGTGAGCAATGCGCGGCCAAAGTCAAAACAACATACTAATGACATAATAGATGTTGAATAGGCTGTTATACAAATAACTTCCATCCTAAAGCACATAATTTTTGTCCCCTCCGCAAAAAAGTCCCCATAGAAGCTAAGAATCCAATGCATGTAAGCTGAATTTTTGTGAAGAGAAATTATTTAACATGAGTTTTTTTTTGGAATTTAAAATATTATCTAAAACAACAAATCCCACCTGCTGTATAAGTTATATTCATACTTTTTATTATATTATATACTCTAATTAACAGCACCACATGATAACAATTTCCCAAAAAATTC
This sequence comes from Apostasia shenzhenica, assembly GCA_002786265.1. NCBI lineage: Eukaryota > Viridiplantae > Streptophyta > Magnoliopsida > Asparagales > Orchidaceae > Apostasia > Apostasia shenzhenica. The sequence continues at coordinate 2,534,293 of KZ451911.1, read as the reverse complement.
CACTAGCTTAACTTTTTCGAGTTAGACCAAATCTCCATAGGAGAACGCATCATAAACTACTTTAGGCCTTCTAAAATAACTATATTGTGTATGCACAACGTACTATTCATAGCAGGTTAAAATTATTTCTTATATGACACACGTCTTTTTTACATCTATGAAATGCACACATCAATTATGAACTAAATAAAAAAAACATGAAATACACGTATCATATAAGGAATGAAAATAAGATATGATTTAAATTTAACATACGGAATAAAATACATAAATTCTGATATTTATCTAGTCAGTATGTCCTTGTTCTTATACATAAACAAAAGAAAAAAAATCCAGAAAAAACCTTCAAGTAGATGACTCATAACAGAAAATGAAAATTTAGGGCATTTCCCACAAACCACTAGCAATATCTGGCATAAGGAATATGCACTGCACGATCAGATAATAAATTATCCTGGTATCCGACAAAGAAACTGCAGTTCATAGGTAAAATAACATAATCAAGTTTGCGATTTTTTCAAAAGGAGTATAGGGGATGCCTGCCTGAGCCTCACAGGGACAGCCAATCTTTCTTGAAAAACATCACCTTCTCTCCAAAGAATCAAATTAACAACTGAAACTCTGAAAGTTCAGTTACGTAAAAAGATTGAGGCCGTCCTGTATCTAGATCTAAGAGCAAAAGCTTATGATTCGTCACAGAGAAATTAACCAAATATTACTTTAAAATCGCACCAAAAAGCTATCAAATGCTCCTTTACACTTGTTTCGTTCAAATCAGGGATGAAACTGCCCTAGTCTCGAATCTTTGGAGAAATCCGTCGATGGGGACATTACATCGCGATTTGAGATGGGGTTCTTATAGGGCGGAGAGGGTATTGTCATTTGAGTACGGAATCAAAGAACTACCTTCGCGAAATAGGCGGCCGGAGAATGGCGACGATGCAGCCGGCAGGGAGGCAGCGTCGAAGGGTAATGGCCAGCGCCTTCGGGTCTACTCGGGGTTGGAGTTTGACGAGAATCGTCTTTTTTTTTTTTTTGAAAGAAATTGCAGTCCAATTAGAGATGCTGTAAAATATGTCGGGAAATTACAATAAATCTCTGCAGTTTATTTATAATTATAATTTTATCCATTTTTAAAAACAAACTTCATATACATCTCTAAAATTAAAGAAAGATTTACATGCATATTACTTAAATATTTTTTAATAATATATTAATTTTTTATATTCTTTTATTTTATAATTTAATCACACAAATTTTCTAAAATTAATATATTTAAATTTTTTAAAAGATTTTTGAAACATTTTTTTGTTATTTATGATTATTTAGAAAATTTTTAATTAAAGATATGCATATATAAAATCTTCTATATTTATAAATGTACGTGCATCAATAAATTTTAATTTTCAAACATTTGAGAATTAAATTATAAAATAAAAGAGTAAAAAAATTAATGTAATTAAAAAAAAATCAAAAAATATGTTTATAAATGTCTTAACTTTAAAATAAAATTTTAAAAATAAATAGAGATCTCTTTTCAAAATAATATCTATGTGGTGATTTTAAAAATTATAAATTAAAATATAAATTTTCATAAACTATAGGAACCTTTCAGTAATATGCTCAAAAATATAAAAAATAAGATGATAATTTCTTTAACCTAAGAAAATATAGTTAAATTTATTCAAACCAAAACTAAATTTTTATTTACCCAATTACATATATCATTATTGTGTACATATATTATTAGTGTTTGCATGTAAAATTATCACTTATATTTATTGTCTAACCCCATAAATATAATTTATTATGATTATAAATTATACTTTATATGTGCATTGCTATATGATTTGCGAGCACAACATTAGCATACAATATCATAAAATATCTGAAATAAATAAATTTAGATGCATAATGTATTGTAAGCAAAACTGTATAAATTAGTGTCAATTTTACATAAATTCAAGATAACATATATATATATATATAATATTAATATTTATAATACATTGAATCCTAAATTTTTATTTCAAAACACCATTTTACAAGTTACCATCAAACCTCCCAAATTATATATATAACAATGTTTTTTTTTCCCAAAAGGGAGTAAAATTATTAATAAGATGTATATCCAAATGATCATAATTTGAGATTAAGATTTTGTTCTTGAAGTCGCTCATGTGTTGACAAATTTACAATTTTTTCTAATTTCTCCGCCTTCAGGATTAGTGATATTTCCCATCTTCACCATCGCATCAGAGAAGTGTTTGAAGAAGGAGATTGAATCAGCGGCATATAACTTGACCAACTCGGCCGTCTCAAATCCAAGTAGACTCGAATACATCTCCTGGTCCGAGTTGAGGAGGCCCTCCCCCTTCAATAAGGACTCGTAGAAAATATTATCAAATATATTGGGACTCACATAGTCCATGGCAGAAATACTGTTGTCATGCCCACTCTCAGGGCAGATTGATCTCAGCTTGCTCAGGTACGTCTTGGAGGTCAAGTCGTAGTGCGAGGTGGCCTCAAAGTCGCCGTAGATCCTTTCTCGAAAGTTAGTGCAACGCGCCATTCCGATGGTGTGAGAACCTATGTGTAATGTCAGCAAAAAGTTGGGACAATAACTTAAATTTTCCAAAATAAAATAACTGTCGTTGTACAAAATATCCTAGTTATTTTTGGGTTGAATCAGCGGCTCATCTAGGGGTCTGCAAATTATGGTTTAAACCGAAAAATCGAACCGAACCGTTTAAATTTAACGGTTTGGTTTGGTTTAGAATCTAGCGGTTTGGTGATGGTTTGATATTTTGAATATTTCGGTTAAATGGTTTGGGTTCGGTTTCATATATTTGGAAACCAAACCGACCGAATTAACCGAATAACCCACTTATTTATATTGGGTCAGTTCAGTTGGCAATTTGCCGATTTGGGTTCGCTCATAGACGGGTTCGCGAGAAAGAAGGCTGATTCAACCGACCGAGAAGTTTCAGATTATTTAGGGTTGCGCAATTTGCACGGCTTGCGCTGCAGGTCAAAGAGTTGCAGACCAAAAATATGGTTTTAACCAAACCAAACCAAACCGAACCGATGTTTATTTGGTTGGTTTGGTTTAGTTTATAATATAATTTGGTTGATTTGGTTTCATTAAATTTAAAACCGAATCCAATCTTTTTTTTAGTTCGATCACCAAACCAACCACTTAAACCGAATGCACACCCCTAGGCTCATCAGCCAATAGTAAAAATATTACTTATAGGTTTCTGTAGTTTGAAGGATCTTTCAAATTGGTCCACATTAAAATACTTAAAATTATTTAAAATCAAGATAAATAAATATTTCTAGTGAACAATATATTTTGAAAAAAAGAATATATAATTTTAGCTAATACGCCTAATTTCAGACTAAATTAGTCATTTTTCTTTAAGTTCACATAAAATTGAGCACCATAAGCTATTTTATTAGTATGATTTAAAGGTAACTTTATAATAATTTTTTCTCCCATAAAAAACTTTATAATATTTATTTTTGAACACTAGTCATGAAATATTATGCATTTTTATAAATTTCAAATTTTATTGGTAAGGATTTGTAGCTTTACTTAAAATATTTTTATAATTGCTAGAACTTGGAGCTTATTTATTTGCAAAAGTTAATTTTAATAAAATTATAATTAAATTTGAATAAAAATATTTTTTATTAAAAATTTTGAATAATATGAAATAAAATTAATTTTAATTTTAAAAATAATTAGTTTTTAATATTAATTTTATCAACGAATTATCCTAAAGTTAATGCTTGACAACATTTTGATAGTAAAAAATTGTGTTGTTTAGTGAAAGATTGGCATAATTAATTTATAATTATATTTTACTTTACAGATTTTAAAAACTTTTTAATTAATTTTTATTTTAAAAAATTTACAATAATAAAGAATTTTGTAAATTATAATTATAACATAAAAAATTAAAACTGATAATTTTCATTAAGACTTAAGAAATATTTTATTTTTAAAATTTTTTAAATTCTAATTTTACTCTTCTCTCTAAGAGGGCAACGATGGAGGAGGAGATCAAAGAGTGAGGCTCCGACGGCCGAGACATCGATGAGAATGAAATGTAATAATATCATTTTTTTAAAAATTTGAAAAAATATAAAAAGTAAAATTAGAATTTTGTTAGTGATCAATTTAATGCAAAAAAAATCACATTCGTAAAAAAGAAAAGAGAGAAAAAATTTTAAGAAAAAAAAGAAAATTTATTGTTGTACATTCAACATTACAAAATCTACTTAAAAAACACAAAAAAGTGCAACACGTACAATTCTAAATCTGATCAATACATTACCCAAAGTTCAATTTTGAGTTTAAAACAACTAATTTAAGAGACTTTAATTCAATGTTATCTTCATATTATGTTATCAAGTAAAAGTAATTATTTAGTTTAATAATATCTATAAATAATATTTTATAAGATCATAGAATCATTAGTCGAAAGATTATATATTTATATATCATAATATCTAGATTACATAATATAACATCAAGATAACAATGAATTAAATGCTAGATCTCTTTAATTAACTGACTAAATGATCCAATAAATTAACTCAAAAATAAATTTTGTCTTATTTTTATCAATTATTTGTTCTACATATAACAAGAGAGAGAGAGAGAGAGTACCAACTAGAGCCACCATATCTTGCACATTGAGGCCTTTTCCAAGGAAGTTGGAGGTGAGGGTGAGAAGGTTCTGATTAGGATTAGGAATATCTGTGTTTGCCAGCTCCAAGCTTGCACTCTTGGAGTCCTTCCTGCCTACTAGAACATCCCAATAAGGTCCCCCAGCCTATATAAATTAAATTAAAATTCTTATCCTTAAATTCTAATTTAATTACTTATCGATCATAAGGTTTCGTTCGACAATAATTTTAAAACATATTACCAAAGTAACAGCATCTCTTGCTGCTATCGCGAGCAAATCAGCGCAAGAGACAACCCCTGGGCACTCTCCCTCGAGTTGATTCTTTATGCGGTCTACAATTTCGAAACCTATGAGAGAGTTGATGTTCTGAGAAGCCGTCTTCTCTCCTGTTATTGTTATAGTGTCATCAAGCAGCACTGATCCATCGCATCCCTGCATGCACTCATAATGTCGCGTCTAAGATTTTGAATCTTATATGATGTGTGCTATAGATCAATTAAAAGAATGATATCTTCAATACGATAAGCTATTATATATGGTATCAGAGCCGCTCCGCATTGATTCCTAGCTAGATGGTGGTATATAAGGCAAACATCACCAAGAACAATAAGTCTGAAACAGTAGGGATGTCATACTCTTAAGCAAATTCTACATTGGCTAATTATAGTAGAGATGCTGGGCATATATATAGATGTATTTTAAAATCATTGATGGTTTCACAGATAATATTTACAATCGACTATTTCATATGATCGATATCAAATTAAGTCACTTTGCATTGCCTCTTCAGCTGGGATGCGGTAAGTCTCTGTGAAGATGTCGAGTTATAAAAGTGGGGAGTAAATGATCTCACGTGAAGCACTGAATAGATACTACACGTATATATGAGAACAGTCTTATATATTACTATGTAGACATTATAACAGTGAGCGTGAGAAGGATTAAACCTCCAGGTACTACAGCCACACACGTCTGAGAATTTTCCTGGATTTCCAATGATTTCAAGCATAATAAGCGTATAGCTAGTGTACTCCATACTCATAGGGCTATATTCTACATCAACAAAGGACTTTACGACTGTTATATTAAGCATCATAAATTAAATTTGATAGATACATTATGCCAACCTGAACAATGCAGTCGTGGAAGTGCAGCCTGAGAATGGATGCTGCATTTCGCGGATTGTTGCGCACCGCGCACTCCATTTCCTTGCGCACGATCTGCTGCGCAGCCGGGCAGGTTTTGTCGTAGTAGTCTAAGCTCAGGGTTGAGAGCTCTTCCGCCATTGCCGGAGCTCCAATTAGGATGCAGATGGCGGCAAGAGCCAGAGGAAGAGACGATGCCTTCAAGCAGCAGAGAGCGTCCATCTTCTAGCACTGCTAGTTTTGATGGAAGCTGAATTCATTCCCTTTATATTAATTGTATCTGATGAAGAATCGATGGAATTTCAAGCAGGAGATGAACTGTAAGTTGGTAGCTAGGGTTGGTGAGGGGAAGTGAAGCTATGGCTTCATTAGAGGGGAGAGTAAGAAGTGTGGGTTGGTGGCATTAAGCTTACCAATCTTAGAAGAAATAATGAGGAATTAATATTCAGTATTTTCTTTCAGATAAACTATTGGTAAATTGCATATGGGTCTGTTAGATTTGTGATGTTTTTTTTTTAACCATTGCATTTAGGTTCATGAGTTACATTTGTTTTTGCACTTAAATCCAATCATACGTATAAAATCCAAGAGAAGTGACGGCCTTAAGCAAATCACAGCGGAGACGCGTTGGAGCACACTTTACTCACGTAGATGCGCTTTAAAACCATGTTGGGTAAAAAGCATACAATATTTACAGTGGGTTAGGATTTACGGTATCTATTGATCCAACCTACAAACTTGATCCAAATGTAACGACCTAACCTGACTTACTCGAGTATATATGGCTCAAGCTTATACGAATTTAGGTCATAAATGGGTGAACCTGATTGAATTTGACATGTCTAAATTGACTCCAAGTTTGAGTTGGTGGGTTGACTTGAATATAATCGGCTAATAATTTGTTCATCAGAATTAGTACATATTTTTTATTTTTAATATTAATAATTAGATATAGATTATATAATTTAGTTATATTTTTAATGTTCTTAATTAAACTCTATGATTATATTGATTAAAATAAAAAAATATTGAATTTATCACTATTTATTAAACCGATCAAGTACAAGTATTAATGCTTGATTCATTTAATAAATAAGTTAGGTTTAAGTCAAACTTAAATGGGTTGGGTCAAAACATGGATTCACTAAAACCTTCGTGACGATAGTGAAGAAAATTTCATCGAGAACAGTAAGTCCTAAAAGTGAAATATATTTAACATCGTTAGATAAATTTCACATCATCAAAGTATAGGACATATATCCCGAGTATAAATAGGAACATATTTTTATATTGTAAATGCATTTTAAAATCGTGAAACTTACAAAACTAGAATAAATAATATTTACGATGAACTGGATATTACAATGCGTTGTTGCATGTTATGTTTTTGATAATTTAAGTGTATTCCATATCCAAAATTTCATTTGGCTAATAATGAGATTAAATCTGAAGTCCAGTCAATTTTTTTTAATTTAATTTCTTAATATTGTCTTGATGTGGGTCAGGATCAAGAGATTTAGATTAGAATTTCAGTTTAATATTATTTAGTACTGATAATCCAAGCTGAAAACCTAGATTATAATAATCAAATGTGGTTGCTTGCTTATAACAGTAGCACGAAAGCTTAACCATTTGGCCCTCGTTGTTTTGAAGTTAAAAATTAACCTGGTTTAATCACACATAAAATTTAAGGAAATTTACATACAGAACACTGAATTCATCACAAATTACGCATTTTACTATCTTTTAGTAAATATTACATATATCACACTCTGCTTATGGGTTTTACATTTCTATCGTAACAATAGAAATGTAAAAAGAGTGTGATATGTGTAATATTTATTAAAAGATGGTGAAATGCGTAATTTGTGATGAATTCAGTATTCTGTATGTAAATTTCCCTAAAATTTAATATTAAAAATTAATTTTATTTCACATCCTACACACATTACGAAAATAATAACTAACTTATATCACATCCCTCATATATCCCAACATAATAAATAACTTTATATCACATCTATCACATATCTCAATATAATAACTAGCTTTATTTCACATTATTCATAATTTTTAATAAAAAAAATATTTTTATTCAAGTTTAATTTTAATTTTATTAAATTTAATCTTACAAATAAATAGACTCTTTAATGTAGATTAAAAGCAAGCTGGGAATTTGCTGGGGAGATGAGTTAGATTAGAATTTGCTTAACTGGGCAACATTAAATGGAATAAAATGAGTCAATCTTCAAAAATATAAAATCTTCCTCCATGTGCCTCACAAAAATTGGTGGTTGAACAAACTTTTTTTACTGGAACATTTACTGAAGTGCCAAAAATATTTTAAATATTATCGACATATCAGCATTTTCATAAAATTTAAATCATGAAATAACATATATTTAAAAGAAGGTTTAATATATAGCATATATATATATATATAGATATATAAATATCCCACATTTCATTTGGTCTATGGGAACTTCAGGGCTAACAGTAGTGCAACTCCACATGGTATTCCACATGATATGACCAGTAATCATGTCCAAAATTTCGCATTCAATTTGCTCGATAGTCATTCAAAATTTGACTTACGATTAATTTTATTCAATTTTCACTCGAAAGCAGGTTAAACATAAAATCAACTCAACTCAGCATCCACTGAAATATGTATACATACCAAGTAATATTTTTAAGGTAAATTACATTCAAAATTTTGAGATTAGAAAATATTACAAATTTATCCTAATTTTTCACATATTTTAATTTAAATCTCTTAAATTATAAAAACTATCATTTAACCTTAATTAATATATAATTATTATATTATAAAATTATTTTTAAATCATTAACTTTTTAATTTTTGTATTAATATTTTAAATTTTTAAAACTAAAAAAAAATTAAAAAGAGAAATTAAATTTTATAATTTTATCATTTTTAAAAAATAACAAAAATAAAAAATATAATAGCCCTTTAAAATATATAATTTATTTAAATTAGTCAAAAAAATAATTAAAATTTTATTTCTTATTAATAAAAGCCAACAAATAAAGCAAAATTCTAAAAAAAAACTTCAAAACTTCAACCCTTTTACATCCTCATAAATCAAAATTTAGATTCTTCAAAAATTAGAACCAATCAAAGCCCAAATGCAATATACCCTTATTTCTATGTACATTCACATTACTTAAAAGCCATTCAACCAAGATCTTTTAATAGCAAGCTTTTTTCATAATATTATTTTATGCGATTATTAAGTTAATTACAGATGGTCTAAATTGACAATGAAGATTAGTGGTAAACTATTAAGTGGATCATTATAGAACACAATCAAGCAAAGAGGAGGAGGAGGACATGACTCAGAAGAGAAAAGAAAGAGAAGAAAGAGGTGAGAAGAAAAAGGCAACAAAGAAAAAAGATTTTTAAGTCAATTGAGGAAAGAAAAATAGAAGGAATAGAATGCATATTACTAACATGAGAAAAAAACAACTAGAATAGATGAACATACATGAAGTCACATTCTAAGAAATTAATGCAAGATGCTTTCCTCATCTCCTCATTTGGTTGTGTAAAGTCGCTTTGTGTGCCGCACGCTATTCGGAATGAATGCATATTCATTACAATATTGTATCGAAATACTCGGACACCTATCGAACATGTCCTTCCATGAGATGAGAAAGTTACACATCTAATGTATTATAGTTGCCTCTTAATCATGCACACAGTAATTTCTGAGCTAAAAATGTGGTTGCACAGAGAGTGAAGAAGTAATTGACAGTTCATGTTCAAAACCAGACAGATAATTTAACATCCAACATGCAATGAAGCCAACTCAGGCATCTTTAGATCATTTCATTTCATTCTTGGAATTGCCGGCTCCTGCTGCGTGATGCAGTGAATATTTCCACCACCAAGGCATATTTCCCTAGCTCCGTCGATCATCACAACCTTGAAAAAACCCCAGTATATAGATGTTAAAATTAATCTATTTCATAAACTAAGAAAACTTTAGATATATAAATTGTAAACCGATGGAAGCTCCAGTAAAGAAAGTTACATTATTAAATCTTTCTCATATAAAAAGAAGAAGAGAAAGACCAAATAAGACATGACAAAAAACTAGCAGAAATGAACCTACATATTTAGAAAAAAATAAGAATTTAAATAGAGTGCAATGAAAATAAAGGATTCATATAACCGACTCCACCTAGTAGGATAAAGATTTGTTTGTTGTTGTTGTTGTTGTTATCAAAACTAAGGCAAAATTATATTTTATACGTAAATTGACATTTTATATAATCATTTGGGCAGTGGGTTTGACATTTATAGATCTCTATAGTTCAGCAAAATGAAAAGTTGTTGCAAGGTTGCTTACCTTATGATTTGGAAACACTGACGAGAGGAGGCAGAAGGCATTCTCATCCCATTTCTTGTCGCCAAATGCCGGCGCAATGATTCCCCCATTCGCTATATAGAAATTTACATAGGAGGCAGCAAGTCTTGTACCTGCTATTCTAGATTTTGCAACTTCCTGGCAAAAATGGCAGATACTTAGGGAGCTTATGACTTTTATCAGAATATCATTAGCTTGATCAGTTTGACGAGAAAATAACAGCAGAAGAGCATTTTTTTAGTTAAATATGTGCACCATTGTGAAAGCAAGCAGTTGTCATTTGCTAATTAAAGAAAATCCAGAGTTTTCAATTATAGAAAAAGGGATATTACTTGTATACCATTGGCCACAAAACACCTAAAACATAAATATTACTTGCATATTATTTTTAAAACTTTGTATTTACTTGTATAATACTTTTTGTGTTATTTGCACACATTTATCCTTTGTATTCATAAATATGTGTTTTTACATCTATTAATATATAAAAAATACATATATATATATATATATATATATATTTATACATAGACAAGTAAACAATCATGTACATATTTAAATACATTTACCTACAAAATTATATAAATAAATACATACGTCCACACATAAATTTATACGTATATAAATACACATGCACATACAAAAATGAATATATATATATGCATAAATACATATGAATATACAAAAACATATGTATATATATATATATATATATATATATATTAATACATATGTAAATGTAAACATATATATGTTGTTGATGGAAAGAAGTGTTCAGGGAATCAGCGGCGTGAAGTGCTTCTAGCACAGAATTAGTGTCAGAGGAATAGCAATCATCTGGAAAAACGCACAAGGATTTAAGGTTCAGGGACGGAATCCCAGGGACGGAATCCCCTACGTCCACTCGGGCGTCAGTGAGAAGAGATTCCACTAAATGCAGAGGTCTGGTCAGAAGACTAGTACAAGATGGGTTACAAGCATCGTGGACGAGACTTATCAGGATACTATTACATGTATGATCCCTTGTTCTGGTCCTTCTCTGTGCCTTATCCAGAGGTATTTATAGGCGGGTTGTAGTAGATTTCAGCGGAATTTTCAGAAGGGGATGCCGAACATTCTGTTGACCCCATGCTGGCGATTCCACCACTGTCGGCTACCGGAGAAACTGGAAGTAGTGGGTAGAATACGCGGCTTCCTGTTTTTCATGACTCATGAGAACCTGTGGTGGCTGGAGCATGCGGCTTCTTGGTCTTCGCGATATGTGGGAACCATTATTGGGAAGAGGCTATGCTGACATGGCACTCCGATAGCGACAGCAGGAGCCGGCAAAGTATCGTGTCCACTTGTTGTGGGAGATGTATCATACTCATCGCAAGGATGCTAAGGATGCTTGATCTTAATGCCTGCGATTACGGTGGATACCGATAGCTGAAACATCGTGCCCAACATGTATAGCTGGGATGTACCTTAAGCATCGTGTCGGATGGTACGGAGGATACTGTTGACATAATCATCGTGGCCGTTGTTGCCGAAAGTCGAACCAGCGGGATCGAGGTCCGGGGTCTGCAAAAGAGAAACTTGGTTAATTATTAATTATTGTTGATCATGAGATTTGGAAGAATCCCTTGGTGCCACGTGTATGGTTGTGATGCGACGACGAATCCAGGTGTAAACATATGTAAAAACATATGTATAGAAAAATATGTGTGTGTGTGTGTGTGTGTGTGTATATATATATATGTGTGTGTGTGTGTGTGTGTGTATATATATATACACGAAGTTACAAGAAAACATACGTATAGACATGATCACATATGTCCATACTTAAACATGTACAGATTTCTATAATGACATACACAAGCTTTAGAGCAGTAGAAAAAAGGATGATAAATATATCACAAACTGATATACAAATGCGTTAGAAGCATGCATGTAATTGCCCCTAAATAAAAACAAGCATAATATATGGAACTGTAAGTTAATGAAAGATATGATTTTATTTTCATGATTAATGAAGGCAAATAATGTTTGTGCATGCAGCATATATTGAATAGTTTTCCTTCTACATTTACAACTAATTCAGTATTCAAATTCAGGCTAACTTGGTTGATGTTAACTAAAAAAATTTAAATTTTTTTGGGAACTTTCCATGGAGTAGGTTTGATCACAACAAATAAATTTGACTTTTCCGCCTCTTCAATCCTTAAATTAGTGCCTTAATCCTAACAACAATATCCTAACAAGGACAGTAACAACAACAAGAAAAACGCCTTAATCCTAAACTAGTCAAGGTCTCAAGTATAACAACAAAAAAAAATCTAAAGAAGGAAAATGCAATGCTCACTAAATTTTGGATGCCAGTTGCTTCTTCCTCTGTCATATAAAGTGGCCCAGGTACATGCAGTTTAATTACTTCTATTCGTCTACCATTGGCGTCTGTAATGTTTGAGAGGATTTTCAGTGCCTCTATTGACCGCTCATATTGAGGATCCTTCTCATCATCTGTCCACGCTAAAAGGACCACGCTGGGCCTCACAAAGCAGCACATGTTATCAATATGACCATTAGTATCATCATCACCTAGAAAAAGAACCACTAGCTTAAGGGACAATAAATGACCATTCTATCCCCCTTCGCCCAACCCCCAAAAAAATGATCAGAGAAGCACAAGAACAATTACCATAGAGTCCTCTAGGCAACCAAATGACCTTCTTGACACCAAGATACATCTTCAGTTCATTCTCTATTTCTTCCTTGCTCATATTAGGATTCCTATTTGGATTAAGCAAGCATTCTTCAGTTGTAATACAGGTACCTGGTAGCAAATAATTGTAATCTTGATTACCGAAATTATATAGTACAAGCAGTAAAAAAAGATGCTTTCAGGCAAGTTTAAAGGTTGCAAATAGTACAAGCACCACAAAAAACTGTCGTGCTTTCATATGATAAGGTGCACTCAACTTAAACTGATACACAGCAGACACGAACTCTGAGCTTCAGTATCGATGGAATGATAAAATCCACACAATGAGGAAAACTGCTAATTAAACTCATGCCAATGTTTTCAGTTAGTATGGGTACGGAATTGATCAGGAGATCAAATAATGAACGAAGAAAGAACAATAACAAAATGATTTCGACTCAATTCAAACCAATTCAACTCAACCTAAGAAGAATGAAGAGTGGTAGGTGAAGATCATTTCATCTTATCTACTAAAGTTGAATTTTCTTCATCATACCTACTAAAATTGAATTTTCTTCCACCCACTTACTAACAGTTGAATTTTTCATTACCTTTAATATATTTTATTTTTGAAGGAAATTTCTAATTTCTTTCTTAAAAGCTTATTTTATATGTATTCATCTCTTATAAATAGGACTTAATTTCTAACAATGAAAAAAAAAAACTTCTAAGGCTTATTGTGTTTGAAGGCTATCAACTTTATTTCATATCCTAAACCAAAATATTTTATTCGTTAAGGATGTGAAATAAAGTTAATAATTTTATAAAAAATAATAAAGTATATGAAATAAAATAAATTTTTTATATTAGAGTTTATATATGACATAATAAAAATTTATTTATTATTATTATTGTTATTTTTTTAAAGGGCCAAATGGTTTTGGGGCAAAACAGGCCCCAATCTTTTCCAAAATACTACACAAATTTTAATTAAATCACATCTCTATTATTTCGATTAAGTTGACATTGCCTTAGCAGTTTGAATGAAGTCCCGTTATCACCATCGAACTAATCTCGCCTCCACATCTATTCACTCAAGTTACCTGCACCCTTCTCATATGAGCTCAACCTTCACCTGCATGGTTGCATCGTTCGTGCACCTGCAATCCTAGATACTCTACATGTCTCCAATTTCTATCCTTCCGCATCAGCTACATGCACAATCACCGCGTCTGCACAATTCCTCTAGAGTCGATCCTTCCATGGTCGCATGTTGTCTCCACCTCGCATAGGACCCATTTCCATCTCATCGAGCACCACCAGTATCACCCTACAATTCCACGCCTTCTTGCGTGACGACGTTTCTTACTTCTTTATTATGACAACTCCATGCGGACCTTTGCCTACAGTTTCTTGCCCACACTACCATCCAACACTATATTTACCACCACCTATCGTTAAGCTAACTATTATTTTGGCATGTGTGTAGGACATGAAATAAAATTAATTTTTTATTTTGAATTATGTATATGTGATGTGATATGCCTGTTTAAAATTAAACCAAGTTAATTTTAACCTGTCAAACAAATCGGCCCTAAATTGTATATGTAATATAACATTCCTAGTTAAAATTAACTACCTGGCTAACCAAACCCTTAAAATGATATTCTAATTCCTTTAGGATTGTTAGTATTACTATGGTTGTGATTGCTTAGTTTGCTTGCTCTTAAGGTCTTTAGCATAATTTTCAGAGAAAACTGATGTTGGTTAATTAATTAAGAGGATCCCTTATTATTGCGTACTCTATCTCTGGTTGAATCGAATTAGCATACCCTAATCAAAGTCAATAAAATCCTATTTACCTCAATCACATTTTCTTTCGAATTTTAGATCATCCTGCCTTTGGGATTTTGCTTTCTTGATTGTTACATAATTATTCTTAGAATATATTTTTGTTGCATTCTATGATTAGCTGCCATTTTATTTACTGACCTCTCAAACAAGGTTGCATTCATTAGTCACGCATCAATGGTGAAGGTGGAGAAATAATAGATTGTCATGAAAACAAAGAGGAAGGTGGCAATGGCTGCATTGATGAATAATAAATTTGAAGAGGTGACGCACATACGCAGTCGTGGTGATGGTGGAGAAGGAAAGGATGATGAAGGCCATGGGAGAGAAGTGGTCTCATATGGCTCTGTTGGCAGAGCCCAAGAGATGTACTTTAAATAAACAAATACAAAATAATATGGAAAGAAGAAATGCAATAGACGCACCAATGTAACTGCTTATTTTCCTGTATAAAAACCCTGTTTCGCACAGATGAATATATATAGCCTCATCACCCCCACCACCCAAAAAAATAAATACATAACGGACCAACAAGTTGAGGGGAAAAAAAGGCAGAAAAAAAGTCCTAAAAGTTGATTAGCCGGCACGAGAGTAACAAGTCTGGTAAAGACCTTCTCCATCTACATGAATGCTTCCTCCTTCAAGAATCATCTGATGAGGAAATCTGGGAAGCCTCTCCAAGTATAGAATCTACCAAAGAATTTCCAATGCCATCACATAAATAAAGCAAGAGAGTAAAAATCAGAGAATATTGTGCTTATTGACCTTCTGGGCAACCAGAATATCAAGAGTCCAGTCACTGTAACAACCATCTGATCCTACAAAATCAGAATAACTCATAAAGTTATACCTTTCTTTTCCAATGGGGTTCGAAGATCAAGATTTTTCTTTAATGGAAAGGATAGGAGGACAAGGCAACACATACCACGCATTCTTATACAAACCTAACGTATCAAAGATAAACTTAAGCGAGCTATGTCAGAACAGTACAACTGTTAACAAAATATTCAGTATACTGGCTTTCCTCAAGTTAAAGATCTAATAACCAACTAAGCAAATGAGAGCTTCATACAAACTTGTAACTTCTGTCATCAAACCAACGAAAAGAAATCTTTGCCACCACTGACAGAACTTCGCTCAATTGAGTCATCAAAAAAAGCCAGATCCTCTCAGGTACAATCATTTTGTTTTCAACATCCAAAAGCCATTCCGAATAGTTGAACAAACAATGGTCAAATAGTTGATTAAGAAAATTTGTTCTTACGACAATGCTTTACAACTTTTCGACTTAAAAGAGATGCAATGCTTATATCTTTTAAAAATAATGAACAAAACTGAGTTATCTCATATTGATCTAACATAGAGAAGCAATAACGCCCGGTTACGAATAGCACAAAAAAATAAGAATGGATCAATGAACATAACGATTATCACATTAAATCCATACCACCCCAGGAATTGAAGGTCCAATCTATGCCAGCAACTTGATATTTTGGCAGCTCTGAATGTGAATTACTGTTAAAGACAACAAACTGTTCTACTGAAATGTCAAATTGGAAGGCCTAGGAGACCATGGTTAAAGAACATAAGTAAAAATATGCACAAAGAAGAAACTCACAGTTGGGCCTGTATCACGGAACCAAGCATCATTCATGCTCATCTCCACAATACGGATATTGGCTTTATTATTTAACAAGTCAACCACCTTAGAAAACTGGAGCCCATGACAGTTGCAGAATAAGCTAATTATTACCCAATGTGAAACAAACAGGTAGCAAACCTCTGAAAAAAAGCACCTCTACTTAGCTAACATGTGGTAAATACTTACTTGAGAAGCACTAACACAGAGCGTAACTGGTTCAAACTCTGAAATGGCACTAGCAACTTGAGCATATATGTGCTGGGCATAGTAAGCATGTCTCCTCCAATTATCAGGTCTTTCCTAAATAAGAAATGGAGTTTGATGATTTTTTTAAAATAATTATTACTGAATAGTAGCATCAATTGCTTTACAATGCTGGGACAATTACAAACATACCCAAAATGCTTACCTTATAACACTTTGAGGATCCAAAGCTTATTCTTTACACTGTCCACCTAAATACAGATTCTCCTTCATTTTGGCCATATATTTATAATATGGTCACCCAAACAAAACATGCATTTGGCATAATAAAAAATGGTAAATTGCATTTGGGATCTTGAAGTTGAGGGGTACCTGCAAACTAGTCTCAACTTTTTAAATTTCTTAACTTAAATCCCTGAGGTGCAGTCCGACGTGCAATTAGGCCCCTGAACTTGATTCCCGCCTTTTTGTCTGGTCCTTTTGGACACAAACTATCAACTTTAATAGAAAATTTAAAAAGTAATTTTGAGTATGACAAAATTACCCCTCACTGTGTTGGTCGGCCATTCCTAGTGTGCACACAGCAGCACGTAACCTATAGTTTGTGCACACACAACAACCGCACAAAACCAACAGTCCACGTGTAGCGGCCACATAAGATTGTTGCGCATGATCGCACCACAAGAACAACGTAATCATCTACACGGACAACCGCTTGCATGCAATTGCAGTGCACAAGTTGTCCGTGTAGTCGCGTGCATGCGAACGACCGCATTCGTGGGCTTGCAGGAATCCATCCACTTGTGCGCTCACTGGTAGCTGCGCAGCAGCTAGTATAGAGAAAATATGGTTGGTATTTGGGGTAAAATTGTGATTTTTTATTTTTAAAGGTTCTATTAACTTGAGACCTCACGACAGCCCAACATTCAACCTTAGGAACTTATGTTGAAATTTTTAAAAAGTACCTCAAGGGCCCGAATGCAATTTACCCTAAAAACATGCACTTCGGTAGCAACAAGAAAATACGTGCATTTGGGTAGCTATATTGTTATTGTTAAAAGCAACTATGGACAAACATATAAAACAATAATAATAACAAATCAAGTTTTTATCGCACTAGGTGAAGTCGACTACATAAATCTTTTGTTTTTATTGCACTCCATTAAATAACAAATCTTCATTTAGCTTCAAATATGTAAAATCATTTTTCAAAGTTTCTTATTATATCTTTTTTAACATTCCTCTTCCTTTTTACATAAGATCTAAAATCCAATAATCCTTGCTGGAGCTTCTATCGATCTATGATTTATATGTCCAAGCAATCTAAGTCAACTTTCTTTGAGCTTATCCTTAATTGAAGTCACTCCAACCTTATCACGATATACTCATTTCTCATATTATCATTTTGCGTATACCCGCTCATCCACCATAGCATTCTTATTTCTGTGATACTTATCTTATTTGTGTATTTCTGCTTTATAAGCAAGTATTCAGTACCATATAATATCATTAGCATTACAATTGTTCTATAAACTCTATCTTTAAGTGTAAGTAAAATTTTTCTATCACACAATACATCAGATGCATTTTTCCAATTTATCCATCATACTTGGATCCTGCTAATAACATTACCATCTATTTTATTATTATTCTGTATGATTAATCTAAGATATCTAAACTGCTCGCTATTCCTAATAACTTAGTCACCAATTTTCATCCCTCCATTACAAGTACTTCTATCTTGACTAAATTTTCACTCTATATATTCGATTTTTTATCTGCTAAAATAAAAGCTTTTAGATTCTAATGTATTTTTTCATAACTCAAATTTTATCTTAGCATATTCTCTAGTCTTATCATTTAGAAAAATATTATCTGCAAAAATTGTACACTAAGATATTTTTTTGTGAAATGTATTCAATCAAAACCTCATAACGAATATAAAAAAATATGAACTTAAAGCTGAATGTTGAAGTAATCCAGCTGAAATAGGAAAATTCTTAGTCAACTTCTTTTATGTCTAAACACATGTAATAACTCCTCTATACATGCCATGAATATAAGCAAAATGTATAAATATAAAAATTATATATATCAAAGTTAAATATAAGCAGAGTGAAAAATTTTCTTTTATAAGACACTCCAGAGCATTTCTCTTGAGACTTTATCATAAGTCTTTCTTTAAATCAATGAAAATCAAATAAAAATCTTTTTTTCTCTTCCTAAATATCTCCATTAAACTTCTTAATAAATGAATAGTTTTCATAATAGATTTATCTAATATAAAACTAAACTGATTCTGTAATACTCTTGTATCATAACGTAATTTATGCTTGATCACTTTCTCCCAAAAATTTAAAATATGTCATTAACTTAATTATTTTATAACTAGCACAATCTTGTACATCATCTTTATTTTTATAAATAAGTATCAATGTACTCTTACACTATTCATTTGGTATCATTTCAGTCTTCAAAATCAAATTAAACAATCTAGTAAACCAAAAAACTCTCTCATATATTTTCAAATATCTATTAAAATGTTATTTGATCCTACTATTTTTTTATACTTTATCTTCTTTAAAACTTCTCAATTTCAGCTTTACTCATACACCGAATGAAAAAGTAATTTTTATCTTATTTTTGGATGTTAAAATTAATAAGATTAATCGTATTATCACAATTATCATTGAAAAATCTTTCAAAATAACCTATCCATCTGTATTGAGTGTCTTTATCCTTAAAAAATACTTATTTAATCATTATCTTTAATACATTTTATTTTAATCAGATTTTTAGTTTTATTGTCTTACTTTGGCAAGCTTATATATGTGTTTTTTTTTAAGGCTCATTTGGTTCTAGCTTTTTTTGACTCAATATAAATTTTAATTATAAAAATTAACTTTATTTCACATGTAATACAAAAAAATATTAAAATTAACTTTATTTGATATTTTATATACTTCTCAATATTAAATTAGATTTTTTCTATTAAAACTATAAGATAAAATGTTTTTTTCTTGTCCAAAATTTAACTCTCTAACCAAACAAGACTACATTTTTTGCATTACAGACTGTTTTCTTAGATTTTCATTAAGCAATTTTATACTTCTCCAAATTCTCTTTACTCTTTTATTTATACTAGTATTTATAATAAACTTTGTTTTCTTTAATTCTTTTTTGTATTTCTTTCTATCACTAAACATCTTTATTGTTTGGAACTTTTGTTTTACATTCTCTCAATATATCTTTTACAACTTCACAGATACAATTAGCAACCCTCAACTATATAAGATTACCTTCTCTTTTAATGTCCAATTATCATGTTTTAGAACCATTTTATTAAAGATATTTTTATTCTTATTCTTTAAATTTTACTATTGAGTCTAAGGGCACTATTTCAACTTACTATTCTTTCTCCAACTCTTCATCTTAGAATTTAAGACCATTAATCGTTACTATTCTTTCTCCAACTTTTTTCTTAAAATCTAATACAATTAATGATGTTGAATAGTTAAGAATTCACTTAAAATGACTTTACAATCTTTACAGTTCAAGTAATCTCATTTTCTTAAAAAACAAAAAAGCAATATATGTTCTTGAAGTCCTATTCTTATAAGTTATAATATGCTCATCTCTTTTTTTAAATAAAAAATTAGCAATCAAAAAATCATACCCACCGTTAATGCTATTAAATTTTTCAGCAATGCTTTTAACATGTCAATTTAAATCTTTTTCGATAAATATTTTCTTCTCCTAAAATATCTCTTGTACCAAGCCTTCTAAATTATTCGAAAATTTTTTCTTTATATTCACATTCAAATTTATTTGGGGGAGAATACACACTTACAATGTAATAATCATTCAATTAATAATAATTTTAAAGCTATAATTCTATCTCTGTTCTTCTGACTTCCACCACATAATCTTTCAAACTCTTATCGAGAATTATACTCCATTCCCAGTTCTATTCTTATCAGAATACCAAAGTTTTAAGCTTAAGCTATAAATTTCTATGGCTTTCTCCCTCCCATACCCATTTCGTTTCCTGATGACACAAAATATTAATACTCCTATGAACCATAATATCTACTATTTCTATTAGAAAAAATACTTGCGCTCAACTATAAATAATTTGCAATTGAAGCAAATTAGCCTTTTCTATTGGCAAATTAGCCTATTACATCCACATTTGTCCCGCATCATATGAATTAAATGCTATCAATGATGTTTAAAATTAGAAGATTTTGTAATAAAATGATGAAACTATGAAGAAACCCCTATTCACCCTATTCAAAATAGAAGATAAACTGAAATGTAAAACAATCTTTCAACTAGGACGCAGAGCCACATTCAAATAAACAATAATGACAATATTTGATCAACATAGGTAAAGATAATAACTGAAACAACTTGTGTGGCCTAGGGGTAGCATCTCACTACGTGCAAATTCCATAACTACAAAGGGCTACGAAAAGAAAATGGCATAGTTCCATCCAGGCTTTTGAGATAGACTCCAAATTCCACGTAAATTCACAAAAATAAAAACATGTCATTTAGACCCATTCTGCCCAAAATTTTTTTCACATGAGTTCTTTTTTACGGATCCTATTAACTTTAAACCGTTAAGTTATTATTTAGAAAAAAATAAAAATGTATGTTAAAGTATTGAAAATTACTATTATAAATTAAGATATAAAGAATAAATAAAAGTTGAGTTTAGACTATTAATTGAAAATACTTAGTCATATTTTCAATACTTAAATATGTATTTTTAATTTTTACAATTACAACTTAACAATCGAACTTAATAAAACACGTTAAAAAGGATAATATGACACATTTCAAATTTTGTGAACCAGTGTATAATCAGGGTTCTACCTCACAAGCCCAAGGCAGAATGGAATTACCCCAAAGAAATTTGATCCCCTTCCCATGTAATATACCGCAAGAGCAACCTCAACTCCAAGATAAAACAAAAATGCTGCTAACAAACAGGAAAAAGAACAACCCCACAACGCAAATTAGACAGAGACGGTGACGGACATCACAGAATAAAAATCAGAGAAGCGCAAGGGCATCAGAGTGATTTTTCTTTGAAATATCTTTCTCAGCTTCAAAAGATGGAATAAGAGATCAACGATAACTCACAGGCCAACCCATCCAGCATTGCTGATGCGGCTCCCACTCGGCCGGCATACGATAGCCGAGCAGAGCCGGCGCCACAGTCAAATCCATCGCCATTTCCGCACTCTCCGAGCGGGGAGAGATCTCCGAGGCGTCACAGAAGAACCAAATCGGGAACCTCCGGCTCGGTAGGATCTGCGAGCCGAGGGGTTTGTGTCCCCAATCCCCGATCCAATTCACCGGAGGGTAGGACCGTAAATTTAACATTTTCGACCTCTCTTAGAACTCGCCCGAGTTTGACTCGGCTCAAATTCAATTTAAATTTCTCATTTTAATCAAAATAAAATCAACTTAACTTAATCTTAACTCAATATTTTAAAATTAACAATTTTTAAATATAATATTTATATTTTTTATATAACATATTTAAAAAATAATAATATATATATTTTATGATTTATAAAAAAAATTAAAGAAAGTTAAATTATTTATATTTACGTATATTTTTTAATATTAATATTATTATTTACTATAATAATTTTAATACTTATTTAGAAGCCGGTTTTCTTTTGTTTAGTTTTAAATTGATTCTAAGTTTTTTTTGAATATTTTAGTATTTTTTTGCATGCATTTTATTAAAAAGATAATTATCTACGTACCGCACAATTTAGTTTTATTTATGTCTTACCCATCCATTCTTAGTTAATTGCGCTATGCACACTCAAAATATTATAAAATCTTATATACACATATTTTAACTTATTTTTATTATAATGAATAACCATAATTTTTTAATAACCTAACTATAGTTAGATTACAAAAAATCTGAGCCGTTCATCATATTATTTTAAGGATATTTAAATATATTTTGAATGAAAATCCTAAAACCTTAATGTTTAGGTGACGGCAAAGGAAGGAGACATCCGCGACGTGATTTGATTTTATACTCAAATATGTGTATGTAAGATTTTGTAATGTTTTGAGTGTGCATAGCGTAATTAACTAAGAATGGATGGATAAGACAAAAATAAAACTAAATTGTGTAGCATGTAGGTAATTATTTCTTTATTAAATTGTTATGAGGCTGTATGCCATGTTAACTATTATTTTTACCAATATTGAAAAAATTAGATTAAATCAATAATTAATTTATCGTCTCGTCCGTAGCTCGGCTGGTTAAACAAGTCATCGAATCAGCGAACTGACTAATTAGCCCGATAAATTGTTACTTTTTTAAATAAAAATATCCGTTTAAAAATAAAAATTAATATTCAAAATAATAAAAATTATTTCATTCTATCAGTTATTATCATTAAATAGAATATTATAAAAATTATTTAATATACTGAAATTGAATCACGTATGATAAATTAGACCGGAGGACTATTTTTTTATCAAAAAAATAATTTTTATTTTAAAATATATTAATAATCATTAAAAAGAAAAAACAAGAAGCATTGCCCACCCCATGGATCTAGGCCTGTCAACGGATCGGATCTAGATCGGGTTGACTCCGACCCGGATCCGATTCTAATATATTCGGATCGAATTAATAATCGGATTGGATCGAGGTCAACCCAGATCCGTTCCATGACCCGCCACGGTTCGGATTTTCGGATCAGATTTCGGGTCGATCCGGAATTTTTTTACATAATTTAACACTATTTTTTAATGACTACAACTATTACTTATATATATATTCTTATATTTTTAAATAAAATTTTGATCACTAAAATTTATAATATAAATTTATTATAGTAGAAAATATAAGGATAAATATGTGGAACCAAAATATTCGACTTTTTTTTTTGCACTTCTATCGTGTGGGTAAATGGAACCACTCTAAACTGATTTATAAGGCTTCATAATATTAATTGTCTTGATATTATTATAATATTATTAAATATTTATACATGGATTATTATAAATACAGATATATATTTACTATAAGTCATATTCAAAGTAACATTAACTGAACAATTCCCTATTAAATGAAAGTTAATTTTCTTTTCAATTAATGGTTACTCTTGTAACATATAAGTTATTTTTTAGTTAAATTTATATTTATTATATTTTTATTTAGGCAATTTTTTTTATATATATCCTTTATATAATTATAAGGCAAGTTACACCAGATCAAGTGTTTCCTACTTTGAGCTCCCATTTAGTTCATACTCAAATTAAACAAAACTATTTTTAAAATAAAATAACTTATACAGTTCTTAATATATCAACTAATTTTATTTAATATTCTCATAATTAACTAACTTTATTTCTCTTAAAAAAAATATTTTTTTATAAAAAAAAAGAAACAAACGATCATGAGCATGAACCAAATAGGGAAAAGTTTTTCAGCCACATTTCTAGGAATGGCAACGGGGCGGGTTTGGGTCGGTTTTATAAATACACATACCCGCCCCGCTATATATCATTCATTACTCATACCCGCCCCATACCTGTTTTCGCCCCGCCTCGCCCCGCTTCTAATTTTCAAAAACCCGTACCCGCCCCGCCCCGTTTCCTCACTTAGTTAACGAAAATCGAATTATTTTATTCTATTTGAAACAACAAAAATCGTAACCACATGGTGTTAGTGACATTTTCTATAGAAACAATTCCTTGTATGTAAATATATGTAACAAGATCAGGAATAATAAATAACTTTCATATAAATTCTTCAAATTGCCAACTTTCTTAGCATGAATTTCTATATAAAACAAACATGTGACAATTAAAGAGAAAATTAAATATGAGGTAGTTATAAGACCCTTGCAGGCAACATGTATCAATTGATTTAAAAGCCAACTGAAAATGTCAACTATCACAAGTAAGAAAAATTTTACAGTAAAGAGTACATGCATTCTCTTTCCAAAGTACTATTTTTATTTAGGTATTAAAATTTAAAATTTTTAAAATTTTTAAATTTATTAAATCGAGTACGGGGCGGGGCGGGTCTATATGATTCATACCCGAACCCGCCCCATTTCATAACGGGGCGGGGCGGGGCAGATGTTCCGGGTAAAATTTGAGTACCCATACCCGTCCCATTAGGAGCGGATCAGGGCGGATTTATTGGGTACGGGTACAGTTTGCCACCCCTACACATTTCTGACTTCAATGCATTAAAATTGTTACAGATAATCTAATTAAATGAAGACAATTTTAAGCTACCTGAAACATGCTTTAGTCCATAATATACACAGCAAAGAAGAATAGACAAGGGAATCAAATCAATGCTCTGTGTTTTCAAGTTTTGAATCATTAAAATTCTTACTATTCACCACTCTACTAAATCTCTCCCTGTCATTACAAATTACCTAGCAAAAAAGAACACACAACTTTGAGATTTCCTGATTTCTATAATATTTGAGATTTTATGCAAACTTCATTTCACCCGCCTTCTTCCAATATTTGTTCCAGAGTCATTAAAGCAGAATCATTCGAAGATTCATCAAGAGATTTGTTACTGCTACTCCTCCATAGTTGTGGCTGCGCTCTCTGTTTTAATGGCAGCTGGATCTTTCAAACGGGAAAGAGCTGGAAGAGCAATGGTGGTCAGCTCTTCGTTGTTTGCATCAATCAATTTGTGTGATTTTCGGACCCTCTGAGGCCTCAGAGTTTGATCCCTCAGCATGCCGGCCTGAGACGATACAGACGGATGTGCTGATGATGATGCCCTCGAAGCTCGATGCTGCAGAAGCCGGCAATCAGTTTCCGGCCGCCTGCAAACTTTTCTCAGGGGCACAATTTCCTGTGTTGATGGTGAAGCATGTGTAAGTTCATATCAAGGTAAACAATGGGTTTCAGTTTCTACTCACACACAATAGCTTCATTTTCAAAGGTTTAGGAAGTTTTCCCACAGCTTTTGTGATTCAATATAAAATAAACAAGCATTTACATATAACTATATAAGTAACTTAAAACTTTAAATATTACTTCCTTGTTTAAATATATATCACCTCATAGTTCAAATTTTATGAAGAGAAAAACAATATTTAAAATTTATTGGCATGCAGGTGTTGTCCTAAAAATAAAATGGATCCAAGCACCCGATCCACAAAGATCACCCATCCCTTTAGTTTTGGGCTGGTTGTGGGCTAAAACTGAAGACCCAATACTATAGACTATAGTTTTGAGGCCTTCTTCGATTGGTATTGACCGAAACGATACAGGCTTAAGAATCCATTTCATTTCGATCAAGCTTTGAAGTCATTCAATAAGAATACTTCATCAGTTTGTATGTGTTGATGAAAGTTGCTGATGTTTTAGAAGGGAATAATCATAATTGTTATGTATGACAATTTCTTTAAGAAGCTATGCCCAATTACTTTTTTGAGAATAAAATTGAATAGTCAACATTTAGGGCGACATTCTCAAAAATATTGACCATTAGATACTTTTGACATCCTACAGGTATTCAAAAAGATTTATGTGCAATGGTCTCAAAAGTCAAACATTAAAAAATTAGCTTGGTGGAGTCAAAGTTTATTATCAAAAACATGATTTTGAGATCTTAAAATTATTTTTTCGTAGGGTTTATAGTCTTAATTTTTCTCCAGATCTTCATCAAGATCTTTTAGACTTGAGAAAATAACAGGTCAGATGAATGTGCAAAAAGTATGATAATGTTTAGTCCGAATAGGGATATCGATGAACAATCACATGTAATGTGAAATTGGTAAGGATCCATAAAACCCTTTGATGGGGTCATCTCGACGACCAACGGCTTACATCAGATCTCATATCATAATGCCACATGGATGATGCAGATTACTTCTGGTTCGTTTTATTTTATAATTTTAGAGTTTGTTAGAATATAAATAAGTATAACCTTTTTATTTTTATTTATTTCAAATTATGGGTTTTAGTTCTATATGCTTATCTTTATTTTATTTTAGGATGAGATTAACCTTTCTATGATTTGGGCCTTTCAATTAATGGAATTTGTTGTGTACAATTGACCATGAAATAGATTAGCCTAACAATTCTAGAAAGGAAATGTATGGAACCTTAGGTGAAAATCCTTGAAACTTTTATTTTTTTGATTTCACCTCTTGGCTCCACAATTTCCCCCACCCCATTTGAAAATTGTGATAATAGTGTAGTTCAAACTTGAGATCCCCTAATTCTCAGGCAAGCTTCTTACCCACTGAGCTAGGAGAACACCACAGAATCATTGAAACTTTAATTACCTTCATTCTACAAAATCTCTTCCCCTTCTTCCTTCCTCTAGACCCTAGCCACTTCCCTTCCATTATCTCGCATTAACCTTGGTGTCGGAGTATTGTCCAACATCAATTTTGGTATTAAAGTGATTCGTCTCACATCAACTTTGATATCAGTTTGTCAAACACTGCAATGACCAAGTTATAGCATTTTGATCTTGATAACAAGAATGAGAGGAGTAACAAAACTGAGTAGGTAACGCTTCGTTGCATTCAACACATCAAAAACCATAGACTTCTATGACCAAGTTATAGTATTTTGATCTTGATAACAAGAGTGAGAGGAGTAACAAAATTGAGTAGGTAAGGGCTTCGTTGCATTCAACACATCAGAAACCATAGACTTCTATGAGAAGTATGGATTGGGCAAGCATAAGAAGGTGCCTTTTGACACAAAAGCGCACAAGTCGAAAGGAGCTCTCCATTAAATTCGTTTTAATCATCGAGGGTCATCAAGTGTTTCATTGAACAGAACAAACTACAAGCTCACCTTTTTAATGAAAGTGTAGGCCCATTTCCGTAAGCAAAACTAAGATACTTTCAAAACTTTCAGCCAATGGAGGACTTATCAAAAAGCATACAAGCAAGTCGATAAAACGTCCTCACACTGACAATGAGTTGAAGTTTTGTTTAAGAGAGTTCAAAAGCTACCATAGAGTCAAAGGTATCATTTGCAAAGGACTAGTGTTGAAAGGTCAGCGAAAACATTTTCTACTTTCAATAGGACATGCATATAAGACCAAAGAGGAAGAGCACATGAAATGTGTTCCCCATGCTAGAGCTGCAGACAATTTGATATATTCCATGGTCTGCACTAGTCTAGGTTTGGCACTTGTAGTTAGTATGATCAGTAGATACATGCTCATCAGTACAACAATATTAAAAGGCATTCAAGTTAACCTAAAGTATTTAAGAAGCTCCACAGGAATGTTTGGAGTTTTAGATTCAAGCATAGTTAGGTTATGCTGACTCAGACAATGCATGAGATCTTGATAAGAGACAATCCCTTACTGGTTTCATCCTAACTCTGGGAGTATGTGTAAAAAAGAAAAAACTCTGGTAGTATGTGTAGTCAATTAGAGGTCCTCATTACAACATGCAGTTTATGTTGTCTATAACATTGATAGAACATATGTGTCAATCACTTTGGTTGTGAACGAGGCAGTCTGGGTTTCTGGCATGATAAATTTATGAAGGATTTTTGGGGTCAAAGCTTTCTACGAAAACCAAAGTGAGAGTGACGAAGGACAATGTGTTTTAGGAAATTATATCAAATATCACTTCATTCTAAATTTTATTATAGTAGTGACGCTAACATCAATAAGATCAACACTCATGAAATTCTGACAAGTCAACAAAGTCTCCATCAGCTGTCAAACCGGGATCACTAGTCAAATTTAGTTTCCATCTCCCAATGAATTCTAGGTGTCCTTAGGGACACAAGACTGAAGAGAATTTAAAGTTTATAAAGGAGTAAATTCAAGTGAAGGTGAAGAATGTTATGTGTAACTTCAATTCTTCACCTAATCATTTTTAAGAAGCTTATTCCAATAAACTAGCTCAAAAATGGTATATATGTTCGTTGTAAAAAACCATGATTTTTGAGGCCTTTTTCAAAAAAAAAATGTCACTTCAAGGTTTGCCATCTTATTTTTTTAATCTAAATTTTCATCAAAGAGCATTTCAATTTTAGAAAGTGAAAGGTCAGAATAACATGTAAAAAGAACTATATTGATAGTAGGGTGTGGTTGAACAAATGCTTGTAATCTGTAGCCCTAAACCATTCACTACAGATTTAATTAGTTTTTGCTTAGTACCACTTTGCCAAATTGGTGTTGTAGTGTTGAGAACTTTTCTATTTATAGGTATGAAGTCTGAACATATTTTAGATAACTTACGAATAAAATTGCTTTGCTCTTTTGGTTCATGAAATTTGAATCATAATTCATGGAATTGAATCAGTTTTAAATTCTGGAATTAAAGGAATAGGGCCTAGAGTGAAAATCCTCAAACACCTAATTTTATTCTTCCCCTTTCTTCTATCTTCCAAACTCTAGCCATCATTGTCCCGCATCAAAGAGGCATG
Organism: Apostasia shenzhenica; assembly: GCA_002786265.1. Classification (NCBI taxonomy): domain Eukaryota; kingdom Viridiplantae; phylum Streptophyta; class Magnoliopsida; order Asparagales; family Orchidaceae; genus Apostasia; species Apostasia shenzhenica. Next base: position 2,505,236 of record KZ451911.1, on the reverse strand, counting down.
CAGCTAAGACTTGTTTGAGCTGATAGGAAAGGTCACAACTCAATGAAAATCAAGATCAGTTGAGTCCATTTATTAATAGCTAGGCTTGGCAACAAGTAGGACTTTTCAGGGCCACGACCAGAAGCAAACTGTGGTCAAGGTTTGCTTCACTCACTGTAATAAACATTCATCAAAATGCTTCCCTCACAAGGGCTTGCTGAGACAGGGATGAAGTGAGCATATGAAAATATTAGATGGATGTCTTCACGTGGATCTGATCCTCGAGTTCACATTTCAGTGTGAAGGTTATCACAAGAGAAGCTTCGACAACTTCAATCCCCGAAAGAGGCACCCAGAAGAAGTGGACGCACGTGGGATCTAAAGACAATTTCGGTGGTGAAGATTGAAATTTGACAAGCGGGTAGGCAGCAGCTAAAGTAGGAAGAAGGAGATTGGGGGTGGGCCATGGCTAGGGTTTTCGAGGGGAGTTTCTCACTTTTTTTTAATATGATAGCTAGGTTTCAAGAACTCTCACTTAAGATTTCCTTACACTTCCTTTCAAGGATATTGATTTCTTCAAAAATCTCACCCTAACCCCAGCATGTATGTAAAAAAACTTATAATTTTTATAATCAATATATAAAATTAAAAATTCTATATAAAATATGTAAAATAGTTAAATTTTAGCGACATGCATGTAATTGCCCCTAAATAATAAAATAAAAGGTTAATTACAGAAATGTCACTATAGTTAACCTCTAATTACATGTTGGTTCACAAATTTTAAAAATTTACTAAAAGGTCCGTATAATTAACCTAATATTACATACAAGGTCTCTCCGCAATTATGATTAACAAAAGGGATAATTCCACTTAGGCCCCTGAGGTTTACTCGACTTGGCACGCAGGTCCACAATTTTGAAAACATGTTAGACAGGTCCCCAAAACTTACTGTATAGGTCATTGTGGTCCTTAATATTTATAAAAACTTCCAATAAGGTCCAATTAAACATCTTCCGTTAAATATTCCGTTAAATCAAAATTTTAATTAAGAAATCATAATTTTTTTAATGTGAAATTACAATTGTACCCCTGATCTTCGCTTGCGCGGACGCCCGTGCTGCCAGCAAGGCGCGGCCGCCGGCGTCTGCGCGCAGGTCGCTGCGTGCACTGCTGCGCGGGCCTGCAACTTTGCGGCGACCCGCGCTCCGGCGCCCTAGGCAGCGGCACGTCGGCGCGCAGGGCCATGCGCTACGGTGACCCGTGGGCCACCGATCGCCGTAGCGTGCGGCCCCGGCGCGCCGGCGACACTGGCCGGTCTGCTCGCTAGCGCCCTACGCCGCGGGCCTCTCCTTGCGCAACTGCGGCGACCCGCGCCCGCCGGTCGACGCAGTGCACTCGCCGTCCTGCGCGCAAGCCTTGCGCTGCGGCGACCCGCGCGGATGCCGACGGCCGCGACTGCCGACGGCTTGCGTGCGGACGCCGGCGTGGCGGGCAACCGGAGATCAGAAATATGGAAGGATAAGAAGGGTATTTTCATAATTTTAACAGCGTTTAACGGATACCATCACAGAAGGACCACAATGACCTATACAGTAAGTTTTGGGGACGTGTCTGGCATGTTTTCAAAATTATGGACCTGCATGGCAAGTCGAGTAAACCTCAGGGGGCCTAAGTGATATTACCCCTCAACAAAATTTCAATTTTACCCTTAATAATTCTTCAAATTTCAAACTTATTATTCTATTCTATAAATTTATGTCATTACATATTCTCCCTGATTACACTTTCACTTCTCGTTGCCTCATTGTCCTCTCCTTGCCATCGCCTCACCGGCCTTGTCCTAGGGAGGTGGAAAGAGAAATAGAGAAAGAGAGAGAGAGAGAGGAGGAAGCGAGCCACCTGCCCTCCTTCGCCTACTCGATTAGCAGGTGGGAGAAAGGGAGAGAGAGGGGGGAGGGAGAGAGCGAGTGGAGGGGGCGGGCCACCACCTGCTCTACGACAATAGCAGGCAAGCGTGTGAGCAAGAGAGAGAAAGAGAGAGAGGACCTAAGATATAAGGACAAAATTGGAATTTCAAAATTATGATAATAGAAATTTCTTTGGATATTGACGAAAATTGTTAATTTGGACATTTTATGTAATAATTTTAATTCTCGGGGACTTCTACTATTACAAACTTTTCAAACTAAGTACCTTTTAGCAAAAAATCATGGACCAAAATGTAATTAGGAATTGACTATAAGGACCATTAAGTAATTAACCCTAAAATAAAAAACAAAAATAATCAATATCATCCATTAAGCGTTATGGCATAAAATTTTATCTAAATTGTTGATCACCAAGATGCCCCCTTCAAAGAACTTCCCCTGCTCTCCCCTAGTTTTAGTGCAAGGGTTTCCACATAGATCAATATTTATTTTCTTTTTGGATGTTACTTCTTTTTGAATGCTATATTGTTTTCCATCTTCAACATTGCTTACACCACAACACCATCAGGTTCGGGACTAGAATCAAAACCAACATGTCACACTCCAAATGTAATCCAATCAATTTAGCGGATAACTAAGAAATTACAATCGAACCTGGCCAAAGTAATAGGTAGACCCAAAACTCTGGTATACTCACTCAAGTTCAGCTTAGCTTGCCGATTTGCATGTTTATAGCTTATCTTCTTCTATAGATACATCAAAGAGCTTCAAATCAGCTGAACAAATCAGAAATTCCTAATAACCAGGTAAATGTGACCCACATCTAACCCAATAGTAATCTTTTCAAGCTGAACCAAAAAATGAGTCAGGTTATCGAGCACGAACATTAGTAATTCAACTAAGTATTAATTGATAAGAGGCGTTGAATGACGAGATCTATTGTAGAACCCCAAAAGAAGAAAATACAGCATCAACAAATATTACTTTATTTACTAGCCCAAAAAACAAATACAATAATATGTTTGTACCTCAGATTGATCATGATCATAACGAACAAGAAATCTACATCTACATCCGCGAATATCATGCCTTCGCCTTTGTGCATCCAAGACATGAGCATCAAAATAAAGAGCCTGCTCTTTACCTTCCTGCATAGTTTAGATTCCATAAATTAAGAGATAGTCCAGGTGAATGAACAAATTCATCTAGAGTAAATTTTTTTAAGGTGAAAAGGAAAGAAAAATTCTTAAATCCCCTTATCCTAGCACAATAGTAGTTCCAGCTTTGAAAAAATACAATGTATTAAACATCCCTGAAATGGAAATAATACTCTAGCCTATTCCTGTTAGATATCCCGCCTTCACGTCCTTGTTCACAATGTCATACACAATGACTATTGAAATAAGAATAGATTTCAAAAGTATCTATCTACACAATCAGCAAGTTTTCACATTTGTCCACATGCGCTATTGAGCAGATTTATGCGGAACTGCTTAAATTACCTTGAAAAGGAGCAAAGAAAGCTCATAAAAGACATCACTGAACATCCTGCCTCTTTTTGTAATTACAAATTTACTTATATACTAAGATGTGGAAATAGTGTTGTTGATCACATAGCTCATTTAGCTACTGAAAGTGACTTTGTTATACCCCTACCAATTTTTACAACATCTTCAAAAGAGATGTTTGTATCTTTTTGTACTTGACTTTAGTTTTCAATGCTTTAAAAAAAGGACAATTGGTGTACAAAAGAGTTCTTAGAAGAGAACGTTTCCTTTTTTCATTACTCCATTCTAGAAACAGCAATACAATATATAGGCAAAGAGAAATAATATCCAACTCCTACAAAAAAGGAAAGAAAAACTATACTCCTAACTAATAGGCACACCAGCATTTGGAAGCCAAAAAGCTAGGTTAAATAAAGAGAAAAATCCAAACAAGCTTTCCTAAATAAACTTTGGCTATCAATAAATCGAGAACTCCAACACTCCCCCTCAAACTAAAATGTATATATTGACCATTCCAAGCTTGCTTACAAAATCTTCAAAGTTTGGTTTATAAAGACTTCTAGCTAGAATATCAACAGTTTGCTCCATTGTTGAGATGTAGGTCATACACACATTTTCATTATCAATTTTCTCCTTGATGAAGTGATGATTTACTTCCACATGTTTAGTTCGATCATGATAGATTGTGAGCAATGTTAGCTGCTACCTTGTTATCATAATATAACCTTATTGGAAGACTGCTAATAATTTTCAGCTCAATAATCTTCCTAGCCATATTCCTTCACATATACTATGAGCCAAATCCCAAAACTCAGCCTTGTTTTTTACTTCTCCAAGTCACCAGATTTTCTCAAACAAATGTGCAATAGCCTGAAGTTGACCTTCTATCTACTAAAGAACATGCCCAATCAGCATCAGTAGAAACTTCTATCATCCTATAGTCTCCCTTCTTTGAAAATAATCCTTTTCTAGGTGTACACTTTTTAATATCTGAGAATTCTAAAGATAGCATTCAAATGTGCTTTTATAGGTGATTGCATGAATTGACTAACAATAATAATATCATCCACACGTACTATGAAAATAGTAATTCTTCCATCAATTGAGTGTTTATAGAATAATGTATGATCAGATTGTCCCTGCACAAATCCATTCCTCTTGATAGCTTGAGTAAACTTGTTAAATCATTCTCTTGGTGATTGTTTAGTCCATATAGAGATTTTTTCAATTTGCATACCAAATCACCATGTTCCTCAAACTTTTGAGGAGAATCTATATAAACTTCCTCATGCAAATCACCATTCAGAAAGGCATTTTTTACATCCAATTGATGTAAAGGCCAATCAAGATTAGATGCCAAGGATAAAAGAACTCTAACTGTATTAAGTTTAGCAATAGAAGCAAATTTCTCTTGATAATCTATGCCATATGTTTGTGTGAAACCTTCGAGAACAAATCTTGCTTTGTATCAATTAATGCTTCCATATGCATTAAATTTAACTGAAAAACCCACTTGTATAATACCTCTTTTTCCTCGAGGTAACTTTACCATTTCCCATGTATCATTTCTTTCGAGTGCATTCATCTCTTCCTGTACTGCCCATCTCTAATTAGGATCAAGTAAGTGCCTCTTGTATATTTTTTGGTACTTCTATTTTTAAAATGGCAGTAGTGAAGGCTCAAAATATAGGATTCAACTGCTGAAAGGATACAAAGCAGGATATTGGGTGTTGTGTACATGATCTGGTTCCTTTTCGAAGAGCAATAGGAATATAAAAATTAGAATAAGTATCACCATCCACAGGTTCACCAAGAGGCTCAATATCAGGAATTGAGCTTAGGTTAACCTCAGTTCCTTCCTGAATTTCCAATTGTCCCCATTCTGAGCACGATTTTTGCAAGAATACAGAAACAACTCATATACTCCTCATGTTGCAGATTTTTCTTAAATCAGAAAGTGGAGCGGGTAACACATTATTGGACTCATCATGATCAGTAGATGACACAATAGTTGGTGGAGTAGATAGCACATCAATATTGGACTAATCGTGAGCAGTAGGTGGCACAATGACGTTGGACTCATCATTTTGGAAACATTCAAGAAGAGGAGTTGAAGCATCATTGGAAAAAATAAGATAAAGATCATCCCAAGAATTATCTTCATCTAGGAGTATTTTGAAAATAAGATTATCTCGAAAAATGTAACATCCATGGATACAAATACACGATGAAGAGTGGAGAATAGCACTTGTATCCACATTGTGTAGAAGTGTAACCAAGAAATATACATTTGATTGCCTTTAGATCAAGTTTTGATCTGTTTTTGATGAAATATGAATAAATGCTATGCAGCCAAACATTTTAAAAGAAACATTGAAAACTAGGAAATTTTTGTAGAACTGAAATTGGAGATTTGAAATTAAGAACCATATAAGGCAGTCTGTTGATGAGATATGAGGTAGTCAAAATGACTTCACGACAAAGATATTTAGGGACATGCATAGTGAACATCAATGCTCTTACAACTTTAAGAAGGTATCGATTTTTCTTTCAGCTATACCATTTTGTTGAGATGTATCTGGACAAGAACTTTGATGAATGATCCCATTGATTGTAAAATAATCACTGAGAATGGATTGAAAAATTTCTTTTCCATTATCAATTCTTAGAATTTTAACGGAAGCATTGAACTGATATTTTATCATAGAGTGAAATATCTAAAAAAATTTGGCAGCTTCAGTTTTTTCTTTAAGAAAATATATCCAACGGACTCTAGTATGATCATCTATGAATGTAATAAACCAACAGGTATCAGAAACATTCTTTACACGTGAAGGTCCCTATATGTCATTATGAATTAGAGAGAATGGAAAAGACACTTTATAAGAATGTGCAGGAAAAGGAGTACGAGTATGTTTTGCCAATTGACAAACTTCACAATTAAAAGAACTGAGACTTTTATTAATGAATAAGCTTGGGAACATACATTTAAGATAACAAAAGTTTGGTAGCCTGACCTACAGTGCCACAACATTATTTGATCACTACTGGAAATAGAAATAGAATTACTTTCAACTATAGTAGCTTGTTTCTCTACACATTCATCATCTTCAAAGTAGTAGAGTCCGCCATATTCTTTGAAAGTGCCAATCATCTTCCCCAATTCCAATTACTAAATATCACAACAAGATGAAAAGAATTTAGCAATACAATCAAGTGCTTGAGTTAACTTATTTAAAGAAATTAGGTAGCAAGCCAAATTTGGAACATGCAAAACTGAACGAGTAATTTTTTCTGTTAAATAAACTGAACCTCTTCCAGCAATAGTAGAGTATGTTCCATCTATTATTTTAACTTCTAGACTCCCAGGACAAGGAATGTAAGAGTAAAATAGAGATGAATTACTTGTCATGTGATCGAAAGCTCCAGAATCAAATATCCAAGAGCTTTTGCTTTTCATATGAAATTCAGTACCTTTAACATCAAAACTACAGGTTGCGGTGTTCAGATTTGTAATTTCTGACTCAATTAAAAGAAGACATAGCCCTTCAAGTTCGGCTTTATTTAGAAATACATCGGCAGAATCACTAGATGTTACTTGGCTTGATTCTCTTCAGCAACAACTTGAAATCGTTTTCCTATATTCAATCTTTTTAGCTTCCAATCTGAAGGTTTCCATGAATGTCCCAGCACTTCTCTTGCCTTGTTACAATGGTTACACCAAGGCCTCCCCTCACGTTGATTATTCTTCTGACGTGCAACAGATTTTGTGGCCAGGGCTGAAGTTTCTACAGATTTCTCACCCAAAGTAGTAGAGGATGAATCTTTCTTCCCTCCAAGGATAACACACTGCCTACTTGCTTCACGTCTTACTTCTGCAAAAGCTTCACCAATGGAAGACAGAGGCTTTCATCTCAATATTCTTCCTCTAACATCATCAAGATCCTTGTTAAGGCCTACCAGAAATTCACACAGTCTTTCCTTCTCTAGATGCCTTTCAAATTTTATATTTTCTTCCTTATCTCCCCAGTGTACTTTATAATGCAGATCTAATTCTTGCCATACTGTTTGCAATGTATTATGAAACTCAGTAATGTCTAAATTGCCTTGCCTCACCTCTTTCAACTTATTCTTTATTTCAAAAACTTGAAAAGTATTCTCCAGATCTGAATAATTTACTTTAGTGGCATCCCAAATGGCTTCAGCTGTTCGAAGGAAAAGATATGTGTGAATTTATCAACCATGCCATGGCAAGGGAGTTGTTAAGTTTCCAAATGGCATAGGATTGATCTTCAATTTTTGGATGAGAAATTTCACCTGTGATATAGCCCATCTTCCCTCTTCCCCTTATGACAAGTAAAACTGATTATGACCATTGAAGGAAATTCTTCACATTGAGTTTGTGACTGCTAATTTGCAATGATGATCCTTCACCAAGGGATTGTGAGATTACTAAAGTTGAAACAGGATTAGATGTAGCCAATGTAGATGTATCGTCCCTTGAAGTCTGCTTCTCCATACTAGTAACTTCTAAATATTAATGGAACCACAGAAAAGAGGTTGGAAATCCTAACCCTAGGATATTATGAGCTCTGATACCATAAAAGAGTTCTTAGAAGAAAAATCTCCCTTTTTTCATCACTCCATTCTATAAACAGCAATACAATATATAGGTAAAGGGTAATAATAACTAAACTTCTACAAAAAAGGAAAGGAAAAACTATACTCCTAATTAATAGGCACGTCAGCCTTTGGAAGCCAAAAAAATGGGTCAAAATAAAGAGCAAAATCCTAACAAGCTTTCCTAAATAAGCTCTAGTTTGTCAATAAACCGAGAACTCCAACAATATAGGTCTAAGAGAAATATTTGTTTTGTATTGACGAGCGCATTGACAAGAATTTCAAACAGCATGGAACTTGAAATTTCAGTACGTAAAATATGCATTTTTAGAAGTAACCAGTTAATCCTTGATCAACCATCAAAGAGTACTAAACAATGGAGAATAGGAAGAAAAGAGAATTCTCCTTTTAGAAGACATGCAAAATTACCAATAGCATATTTCATCCAAATCCACAAAAAATATGATACATTCTTGAAGAATTTTGCATTACCAAGGAACCTAACGCAGAAGTATAGGGAATTTAATTGCACCAGAAGCATAAATTTAATTGCACTTAGCTTCAAAACAAATATTACAAGCAAGTAAAGCTTTGATGAAGTGAAGCAGAAAGAAATGCATTCCAACAAGAATAATAAACAATATTTTAGTAGTTAAAGCCACAACTACTTCAACTCATATGCAACACTGCAACGCACCAGACCTGTATGCCAATAGTACCTGAAAACAAAGTATAAGATCCCCAGGAAGCACTGCAATGCATTCTACACTTTCACAAGGAAGAGAGCGTTGTCTAACACATTTGCGTACATCTATCCACTCATCCTCTTCAACACCAAGACCCGAAAAGCGAACTTGCACTTCCTGAAGCAACCAGCATACAATAATGTTAAACAAATAAAACTTACATCAAACTTCTATTGAATAGGCAAAGTGGAAATGCAAATTCAGCACACACAAAAAAGCATTGGCCAAATTATTGATTAACATAAAATATGTATGAATAAATATGCTTAACCACCCAGTCTAATGAGCATGAGAAGTGATCGCCAGAGTCATGGGCATGAGAATATGCAATCTTGGCAGTCATCTAGGATACCATAGGGCACGCGTAAGTAGTCCTTGTTAGGAACAACTTTAACATTGACTGCTTAGCTCAGATTGCACCATGATAACATGATGGATCAATGCATATCTTCTATTTGAGTCATTATGTTTAAATGCTTATGCTTGCAGTGGTTTAATAGAGTCTGCTATTTTATTTTATTTAAATTAAGTTAATTATGGGGATATTGTTTAGTCCCATCATGCGTTTAAGTTTTAGCATTCCTAATTAAAATAAAAAAGATTAGCATTCCTAATTGAAGTTAGTGATTAGTTATTTCAAACCATGATTAACGAAATTTAAGTTTGAGTTGAGATGATTATTCTAGTGATTGAATCGATATTTCAACGAAAGAATTTCTAGAAATTTTGGTAATTAATGCAGGATGAAACATAGATTATACTCAAACTTATGGTTTTTTTTGGAAAACTAAAGATATGTTCAAAAATATTAATTGGTAAATTCTAACAATTAAAACACAAGAATTTTCTAAATCTAACTATGCGATAATTGAGAAATTAAATCTTGTAAATTAAATTGATTTAACTTGACTTAAACAAGATGTATTGTAAATAAGAATTTATCAAACTAAATTAGGGAATCCACCATATTAAACTTAACTAGGGGGAAAAGTTTAGGATCCCTCAAATATGAATTCAAATGGATTAAATATTAGATATATCAATAAGAGCCAAGTCAAACAATTCGTTCAAACAAATATTCCCAATTAAACATGATTAACAAGTGATACTTTGAAATAGAATGAAATTATACCTGAAACTGGATAATTTGTTGATGACAATGAACATCAATGGTGAAGACTAACCCTTCTGGTTGTTTACTTGAATAAGAATAGGTTTTTGTAGCCAAGTTTAGCTGGAGCTAAGATAAGCTTGAAGACACATACACCGTGAAGGACACTAGAGCCACTCAAGGATTTGCTAAAAGGTTTAAGTCAATCTTGGATGAAGGTCACTTTATATTTCACATAGAATCTTATGGAATGATAGTAGCTTGTACAATAGTTCCTAAGTGTAACAAGTTCACCCTCACAAAATAATTTGAAGTATTCTAAATACGAGTATATAAGTATGTCAAAAACTCAAAATAAAAATAAGATTTGATAAACACTTTAATTATTATAAATATGGTAAATGCGCTCTAACCTTTATGAAGAACATATATCATTTAAGTGCTCTAAGATAAAATTTAGAACAAAAGTATTAAAGTTTTAAAATTGACAGAGGAAAGTTATGCAAAGGCATTGGAGGCAACTGTGTTATGATTCCGGGAAGAGACAAAACATTAATTGGGCTTGCTCACTAGTCGTCTTCATGCTGATGTGAACAGGCATCTAATTGCCTTCGTGTGCAAGATGCTCGGTTGGCTTGGAGACTCTGAAGCTGGTCTTCACAGTTTGGCTTGGCGATGGCGTTTGGAAAGATCTAAAGGCGGCACCAAGATGGTAGTGAATGGCGAATGGGAGACAAAAATGGTGAAGGCCTGATGGGGACTTCTTGTTCATCATCGACCCAAATAAGATTATAGGCCACGATGCTTGATGGATGATGTCGACAATCTCTATTTTATTTTATTTTATATTATTTGATATTTATTATGACTTTGAATTAGTCAAATCTTTACTTATTCATTTATTTAGTGGAGCTTGTTTGATCCCACATGACTTGGCTTTATTTTAGAATGTGATTAGCCCTTTTTAAATAGATCTTACACTTAAAACTTTTTGGATGAACTTCCATGAATAAACTTTTGACTCCGGAATGGGTTAGTGTAACTTTTTTAAGAAAGTGGTTGATATCCAAGAAGGGAAGTCTGAGGAAACTTTACGTAAAATTCTTTTAAAATTTAGTTATCAATTTATTTTCTATTATAAAAGAAAAAAAACTTTAAAAAAGTGTTCTTCAACACTCCGCTATTCCTCAGCTTCTCCACCCACCAGTGTTCCACATAACTCACTCACACACTCTCTCTTCATTGATAACTAAGCTTTGCAGATTCTCAACTAGGGTTCTATCTATTTAAGATATTGATTGGCATTTATTTTAATCATAAACACCTGCTCATTACAAATAGCATAGAAGCGTTTTTATAGAGACCACATTAAATTTGAGTTTGAGAACAAGAACAAAGCATGAATTAATGCAGAAAATAAAATACCCAAGATTTCTATGACAAATAAAATAATAACTAAGTTAAAACATTACAAATCTCCAATCTCCCTAAATCACCTTAGAATCTTCAATCAACCCAAATTTATTTAGAATCTCAAAAAGATAATAAAATTAACAACAATCAAGCCTTTGTCTTATTAGGTAAGATTGGTTATGTGAATTCTTTATTTCCATTGCACTCTATCAAATAACAATTCCACATTTAGCTCCAAGTATGTAAGATTATTTTTTATAATTTTTTGACACATCCTATTCTTCCCTTTACATAAGTAAGATCAATAGCCCAACTCTCCTTATTGATTGCTATAAAAAAACTCTCTTTATTGAAGTTCCATTGGCCTATAATTTAAATGTTTTATCGACCTACAATTTAAATATCTAAACTATCTAAGCTGGCTCTTTATGAGCTTATCCTCAACTGAGGCTACTCTAACCTTCTCACGAATATACTCATTTCTTATAATACATTTTTTGAAATACTCACTCATCTATCTTACTTTTCTCATCTTAACGACACTTATTTTATTTGTATATTTCTACTTTATAGGTCAGCATTGAGCATCATATAATGTCATTAGTCTTACCAATGTCCTATAATATTTATCTTTAAGTTTGAGTGAGATCTTTCAATCACACAATAAATATAATGTATTCTTTTACTGAATCCATTCTTCTAAGATCTTGCTAATAACATTACCATTTATTTAACCATCATTTTGTATGGATTGATCCAAGGTCTCTAAATCATTCATTCTTTTTGATAACTTAATTACCAAGTGTCACCTCCCCAATATAAATTTACTGTCTAGACTAAATTTAAACTCCATATATTTAATTTTAGATCTCCCCACCTAGTGAGATAAAGGCTTGGTTGTTGTTGTATATTTAATTTAAAATATATTAAGACAAACTTTTAGACTTGTATCCTCTATAACTCGAATTTCACCTTATTCTCTCTAATCTTATTGACAAGAAAAATATTATTTACAAAAAATATACATTAAAACACATTATCTCGAATATGCCCTATTAAATTAATCAAATTAGCCTAAAATCTTTTAAAATCTCAATTAAGCAAATTTATCTAGTCCAACAGTGTCACACTAGAGGCAATCTCTGAATCCTAGTTACCAAAAATGAGAACACTATTTCAACTCTTTCCCTCACCTTTTTCATCATTGATGCTTAACACCTACAGATACCATGTAATCCTTCAAATGATAAGTTCTCGCCTCCAATTTCTGAGCAGTGAACTAATTCTCCCCTGTATGTTATAATATAGCATTAACCCAGCACCTTCAATGAAGGCACATGAAGACTAGCCAACTATTCAACAACTCCATTAAGCCTGAGGATTTTTTCCTTAGCAATTAGCCTTAAAGCTCGATCAATCCTCCAATTGGATTTCCTTAATTGAGTATTACTGTATGAGATAAAATCAACTGAAAACTCAGTTATTACTGGTTGGTTAATTTCGATTGTGATTATTCAACTTGTAATTATTTGAGTTGAAGTATTATTTGACTTGAACAGAGTGATCCTATTTAACAAAGTGAAACTAAGAGAAGTTAATGCTAAATGTAATTTTGAATACCCAATTAATTTCTTGTCTCGTGACTTTGTAATCTAGCTTGATAAATTCTAATTTACAAATAATCTACTTCAATTTGAATTTTCAATTCGTGTAATTTTTGGATTGAAATTTCTTAATTTCAGCTAATCTGGTCTACAAAAATATTGTTCTTTTACTGATGAGTAATTGACAATTTAACTTTCTAATATTAAATTTAAACATCATCCACATTTTATTGTGAATTAATTTCATGTCAAAAAGAGAGGAAAAGCTGCTGGGCTTCATAGCTTTATAGTTAAAGGTTCACATTAACATGTGGCACTTTCAAGACAAATCACAAGGCTCTGTAAGGGTTGGATTGAGCATTACATTTAATATAAGAACCAACGTCCAGTGGGTATGATGTGAGCTAAGGATGAACCATGCCAAATCTAGTGAATCTTTAATGACCCAGTTCAATGATGGCATTAAGTAGCCATAGAGCTAAGGGTTAGAAAAATATGCTGGCATGCTTTTAGGATAGCAGAGAGCAAGAATGAATAATTGCACACTGGAAAGGGAGGTAAGTTTTGGGCTTTATAGGCTATACTCCAAGCTAACATGTCAATGAACCTTTGGGCATAAAACTGTCAAGCAAAGTATGGCCAGAACTAAAGTTGAAAAAACCTTGATAAGGTTGGGCCATGACAACTAGGAAACTTTCAAAATTTATCATCATGATAAAGAACCAACAAGGATAATCAAGAGATTGATACAATTATGTTATAACTAATTTTATTTACTTGCTAACTAAAATTTGAGCATTATTACATGAAAAATACGAGACACTAGTTCTTTAGGCCTATTGTAATATAAGCTTGGTATGCAAAATTGATTTGTTATTTGCACCAAACTACTTGCTCAACGGAGTCCCAACACCTTTCACAAAATGTACTACAGAGAAACGACTTTCATCTATAGTCTAGAAAGAAAAGGCATTTTCATTATAAAGTTAGGTGTTTACAGAAAAAGAATATTGCCCAAGAATAAACAAAATAAACAACCCATGTTTTTAATTGCTAATTGGACCATTGCTTATTAGCACTGTTAACCCTAACCTTGTAACTTGATTGGACAAGGCTTCAAAATTCAACCCATCGTTTTAATTTTAGGGATAATTACTTGCATGCCACAGCGAACTTATCATTTACATATTACCCATTTATACTTGATAAATTATATTTCACATACCACAAAGTATATGAAAATTACCTTCATATCATAATCATGGTATGTTCAATGTAACATTTTTAGTAGTTTATGGTGTGCGGTGTAAAAAAATGTAAAGTGTAATTTATCAAATATGGATAAGAAATATGTAAAATAATAAGCTTACTAATGACACGTAGGTAATTAACAATTTTTTTAATATCTATTTCATATTTATCACATAATTCAATATAAAAAATAAGCTTTATTTCACATAATACATAAATCCTAACATAAAAAATCAATTTTATTTCATATCATATGCATATTTCAATAAAAACAGCAACTATATTTCACATAGATTTGATGTAATCTAAAACTCTAATTGCATAAACTTGTTCGCAGGTCAAAAAAGATAGTTTCAAAAGTTATTTTGAATACGTAGACGTTTTCAGATTTGCAAATATTGCTTTATCTATTGTCAAATTTTGATGCTTTCTATTAGCATGTTTGCATATTTACAACATTTATTGCCTTTAGCAATAAAAAAGCATGCACAAACTTTCTGCTCACAAATAGAAACACTCCACCCATTTTGGGGATTGCGCCTGTCCTTGCAAGTGAGGTGGGTGAAGTGCATGCTTAAGTGGAATGGACGTGAAACAATACCATTTTTACATGTCTTAATGTGTAGTTAAATACAAATGAACAACTTAATGAAAAATTTCCCTTAGCTTTATGAGGATACAAAAAGAACTGGAGAACTATAACATTACCTATAAAGAAGGTTACCTCAAGTAGTTACATAAGCATACAAATACATACTCAGTACAATGGAATGCATGGTACCAATTGATAGTAGGTCAGACTACTATTTGGCCTATTTTTTGTTTCTAGTATTAAATTCTTGTAACCTTAATGCTTGCTAGGGAAAGTAATGATTTAAGATATTTAGCATTAATGTTATTAAAGTTTATGCTTTCATTCACTGAAAGCGGATAACCATTATCTTAGATTAGACTCCTAATTGCAAATTGTATACATTCTTCATATAAAGTAGTTCTACATTCTCTGAAGACAACCAAATATCATTATTGTTTTGTCAAATATGTTGAACCACTTTTAGTGGGAACACGAATCAGCATAATCTAACGACCACATATATATCAAAATTCAAATTCAAATTAATTAGAGCAAATTGGAGATTTCCATATTAATTATATTCAGATTTGATAAAGATTCAAGGCTGATTTAGGAAATTTAAAGACCCGTCATATTTTGAGCTATTTTATTTTATTATAGTAGAATTAGTTTTATACTTCCATATTTGTTTCAAATTTATTTATGGGATCTCTCTATATAAAAAGGTCACAGAGCTTTCTAAGTGCCTAGATCCGGATTAAGGAGTCGATATTATGGTGAAGAAAAGGATATGATTAGCATTTGGTGAGGATCCTCAAATAACCTAGTTATCCATTTTCATTAAAAAAATCTATCTCATCTTCTGCTCTCTCCAAACCACCTGATTCGTCTCCAAGCGCCTCCAACGAGCGTTCACCTCTGGCACCACGCACGCAACCTACACGGTTGCTTTGGCTTTCCCTCGGCCACTTCTCAGCTCTTTCACATGCTCAACAATCTTGAGTGCATCATCTCCCATAGTGACGTCATCGTGTTCAAGCCCGTCAACCTCTCGCCGAACTTCTACTACCCTCATAAATATAATTTCTTATCCTACTAAGTAATGGATCAGTGAATGCATGTTCAGCCGAAACTTAAAGATTCAAAATCCAACATTTTGATAATGAATAAGAAATGATTGCATTAACAATCATTAAGAATCGAAGAGGGAATCATAGTGAGGTATATCAATTTTTACTTCAAATAATTACCGGATCGTTAGTTTTAGCCATTCTATGGGATAAAAAAGCCAAAACGTCATACCTGCAAATACAGGAATACATGGAGGATTAATAAACTATTAAGAAAAAAGCAAACTTAAACAGGGCCAAAAAACAATAACAATAGAGTAAAAGAGTACCTTATCCTGAAAGTAAAAAAGTACCTTTCATATCTTTGAAAAAAAGGTACCTTTCATGCAAGACAAAAAGAACTGATGGTGCTAGCCATCAGTCAAAACGCAAGATGTGCCCTTTTTTGTATTTTTGAACGAAAATAGGAAAGCTTTTAATGAATATGCTAAGTGGCCACCAATTATATCATTTTCAATTCAAGCAATGCTATATGTTTCTCACACATTTTAAATGTTTCAGTTTGAATAATAATGTATATGATTCTTGTAGAAGAACCTATGCTGATGGGGGACTCTAGTGTAGCTTGCATAAATTTACATGAAAATCTCTCGAGTCATCAATCAGACAAACAACAATTAAATAGATAATGCTATCACCGAGTTAAACTACAAAAGGAGAAAAGATGTTTTCCAAATTAAATGAAATATTGGAGAGTCAAAAAATTATCAAGTGTAGTTTAATCAGTGCTGAAGTGGATCAAGCAGGAGTGTTTTGCAAAATAATTAACTAATATTTATCTTTATAAAGTACTAGTTAAAAAATTACACTTTGAGTGAATCTAGAACAAATAGAAAAAACGAACCATGCTCCATCCCGTGCTGATTTTGCTTCAAATTCTAATCGAGTACTCTCAAAAGATATTTGTCCTGCATTTTTTAAGTTTAAACAAACTCAGGTGATAGTTCCAGGAAATTGCAATTGGTATTACAAACTCAGGTGATAGTTCCAGGAAATTGCAATTGGTATTCATAAGTGAAACAGATCAGTTGGATTTGGGACGACACAGTTTTGTAAAAAGTACAGCATTTAGAAAACATCTTTAAATCATTTTATTAATAGATCATACTTTAGATTCCATTAATTAGTGCATGATTCAAATAAACAAAATCAAATTAAAAAAAATGTTTAAAAGTTTCGAGAAAGCTTGTGACATCCCGAAATTTGAATTGAGGGTTAAAAATTAAAGCAGATGTGGACTTAAAATGAAAGATTTTGGACTTAAAAAATAATAATTTTAGACCTATTTATAAGAGATTGGAAACATAGGGACCAAAATGTAATTGGTCCAAAGCAGATGGGAACAGCGGTGAACCGCCTTTCGCCTGTGCCGCCCCCTTCTTACGCGTGTCGCCCGCATCAGGTGAGAGGGAATTTCTTCTCTCTTTCTTCCTCTCTGGTTTCGCATTCGCGCCCGCGCCCTTTGGTCCGCCTCGCTGTTCCGCCGAGCCAGCGCCAGCAGCAGCAGCTGCCGCTGCTGCCAGCAGGGGTTTTTCTCGTCCAATTTCTTCGTATTTTCTTCGGTTGATTTCAAGCTATCAAAATGACGTATAAGAGGTAGGCAAGAGTTCTAAGTTATTTGTTAAACTAAATCTGCAAATTAATCAATTAACGTGATATATGTGATTTTATGTGTTATGTTGAAGTATAAATGTTATGTATTGTTCAATGCTTGCTTTATGATTGAATCCATGTTGCATGAATTATTATTACTGTTCAGAATGTTTCATATGTTTCGTTTATGCATGCCAAGGATCCTATGTATATGTGATGATGAAAAAGAGGCAGTTGTGACATAAATCAAAAAACCGGGACCCAAAAGATAAAATATAAAAAATAAAAAGGTTTTACAGCGTATTATTGATTTAGCATGTTAGTGTGACATCAGCATTTATATTATGACTGTCAATTGTTTTGATTATTTGTTATTCATGCTGATAAGAAAGTATGATGTATGTTTGCTTGTAATAGTTTTTACTTAGCAAGTTAGTGCTTATTGCCTACTCAGTCCTAGGGTTGGTGGACTGATGACTTTATTGGCAGGTACTGGTGAAGAAAGAGGCACACGAGGGGCCTAAGAGCACTAATCAGGGGGGATTTCTATTTCAGTTGATCTTTTTCTTACTGTATAAGCTAGATGTAAATTATGGTTTGTGTATAAATAAATGTGTTAAACATGATGTTTATAGTATCAGGTTGTTATTTAATTATATTGCTTCTGTTGTATGAGTTATAAGTCTTTATGTATAATCTTCCCTATGATTTAAGTGAATTTTTCTGGCGTCCGGGAAACCAGGATGTGACAAAGCTGGTGCATTAAAACTCTTAGAACCAAGAACCTTTCATCCCTCAATCACTGGGACAGTTCAGTGAAAAAATATTCTCAATGATAACACATTAATGAAGGTATGGTACTCAGCTTTGATAAAATGCCGCAAAAACTTTGTAAGCTGACCCATTAGCTCCTTTAAACAGTAAAAAAGAAATGCTCTCGTCACGTGATATCATTATAGGAAGTAGACTTGACTTGAGCATGTACAACAGAAAGTAGATGATGTACTACTGAGGGAAGAAGACATTACTGTGAAAGTAACAAGAAAAAGTGATATACCAAAAGTAACTTCTGTATTGATTATATCAAAAATTTCAATAAAATTAGAACTATAACTACATATAGCATTTGGTTGATATACTGGCGAATAGGATTCCTATAAAGCTAAACACAAGAGTTAGGATTAGGTAATTGATAATGAAAATGTCTCGTTATTTGATCGTCTTTCTAAAGTCTTAGATACCCTCAAAAATTTTAGGAAAATGTGAAGCAAGAAAAGTACGAATCAAATTTTCGAAAATTGTTTAGTAAGAAGAGAATTTTTGAAAGTTTTAGTTATCCTAGAGATAGAGAGAAAATAAAGTTATTTTAATATTATGACATGAAATAATACAATTTTAATATTGAAATTTGTGCTGAATGTGAAAAAAAGATTGATTATTTTATCGAAATAAGTGTAAGATGTGAAATAAAGTTGACTTTTAATATTAAAATTTATGTACGATGTGAAATAAATATAAAATATTAATTAGGTGTTTTTGAGAGATGTTTGAGATGATTTTAGCCCCAAGCCAAACGAGTCTCAGAATTTCCTAAGTCTAAAACTTTTCACATAATGCAAGTATGTAACTTCACAATCCTAACAACATTATTCTGAAGTTTCCATGTCAAAACTTGTCGGGCATGCAAGTCTCAAAATGACTTTGTTTGCATGGATGATTATAGATGTCATTCGTGTGAATACAAAGACAGGACAAGCTTTACACCTGAACTTTAGTCCAACTGGAGGATTTTTTTTTTCGTGAAATGTGAGGATGTTTGCTTTTCAACCAAAAGAAAAGGACAAGGACAATGAGTCCTATTTGACGTAGTCAAAAGAATGTTAAGTTAGCTATAAGCAAGACACAATCTCTCAGTATTATGGTTAACCTGAAACCATAATTGACTGAGCCTTGGTAATTATCATAAACTTCCATAAGAAGATGGAGGCATGGTTTCTACCTTAGGAAAATTCTTACATACAATAAATCAACCCATTTTACTAGTTCACGAAGTATGAGAGCATATAAAAGAGATGATACTGAATCATGCAGCAAGAATAGAAATTAAGGTACAACATTAATGGGTGTAGATATTGCTGTGATGAATAGGGATATAAAAGCATGTAATTCCTTCATGAGCACAAATAGTTCATAGTAGCTGGTCTTTAGCAGAGAGGCGACGCCAATATATACAATGAAAATTACCTGGTGACACAAAATCACCTTGTGGAACAGAAACAGGGTGGTGAACATTCCTAAGTTGAGCAGAAGAATCACCTCGGGACACAGGAGCAACAATAAGTTTTCCAGATGGTTTAACCTTTGATCTTTGTGAATACCTCCGGTTTTGGAACCAATTCCAAACCTACAAAAATCTTCAAAATAAAATAAGGTTGAGAGTATTCTTTTCAAAGATAAATGATAAGCAATGTTTCTAACCTGTTTTGGCTGCACAACAATTTTTCCAGTTCTATCAGGTGATGCACTTCAAAAAGAAACATGATTGTCAACCCTCTGTTAACTCTGATAAACTGTTTAACGGATTAAAGTTCATTTAACATGCAATACCTGAACTTTTCTGCAAGTGCACATATCATGTCACGAGCAGGTGTGGTATTATTCAACCCTTGCAAGCATACTTCCATCTCCATTACCTTTGAAAAGGCAATCAAGTCATGCTACGCATCAACTTAAGCATCCATACTCGTAGTATAACACTAACATTACACAATACAAACTAAGTTATTTGTTGGCAAGACCATTTTAAAAATCTGAGTTAGATGGAATAAAAGAAAATAATACTTACCCTTTAGGAAATAGCAGAAAAACAGTGAAAAATAGGAAATTAATAGCTTTACCATAATAGTACACTTACTTAAAGGACGAATAGGTTTAAATGCAATAGAGCTAAAATAAGAAAACTAGTTTCATATCTGATCAAAAAACTTTGAATGTTTTTCATTCTCAGAATGTCGTAAGAAAGTTAACAAATACGAGATCAAGTATAAGGATTTCTTAAAACAAAAAAAGGCCCATAAAGAGCAATAGAGAATTATTAAAAGCTAAGAAGGATTTTGTATCACCAAAGAAGTAGTCATATCAATGCAACAGGCAAAACATAAAAGATGTCAGATGTGTGCAAATCTTCAGAAGGTAGGTCATAAATGGTAAATTCATACTCTGTGACAGATATTAAGTGTCCCTAAAGTGCTAGTTGATAATTAAATGTCATAATTTCATAAAGTTTTCCTCTTTACTAGCACAAAGAAGATCACATGGAAGGAAGAAAAAAAAAACAAACAAAAAAAGCCGTTGTTGTTACTCTAGGGAATTTGACTGAGGTCAAAAAGCATTTTAAAGGTTATGACAACAATGACAAAGCCTCAATCCCAAGCTAGTTGGTCAGTTAATTTGAGATTTATTCCTAACAGTTTTAAATAGACATAAGTAAAATCTAATTTTCACAAGAATGCCGAAAAACCGCAAAAAAAGCAACGAGAAGCAACAAACAACTATAAATTGGACATGCTGCAAACTCTTGCCATGACAAATCTCCACCTTTGACATAGAATAAAATCATTACAAAAATAGACAAAAATGTAAACAATATACCTTTAGAGCATAAAAAGTGTCCGGATAAGTTAACCAAATAAAGAATAATATATGCAATCACGAACTTACGTCACCATTACAATGAAAAGTGGGCTCCTAAAATGGATAAGTGTCTTTGACCAATAAGTGAACGAATATGTTAAACAAACAAAAGGGACAATATAACAATAATGCTAATGTAATGTAAGGATATGAAATTTGGGCTAAAAGAAAAGTTGTAACACAAGTGTTGAAAATTGAGATTTTCACAAACAGGCAAGCTACTATTAGCTATAGACAAATTTAAAGCAAGCTTGAATGGCCACACATGGATTTGATAGCTACAAGTATAACAAACAATAGAGGCATAAAAAGCACATAAATGCATCTCCAGTTTCTTGATATTTCTAGATGGTGGCTACTTATCCAATAAAACATGGATGAAAGCTGCTATCACATCCCAAAATACATGGACAGCAGAACACGCACACACAGGGAAAGAAAGAGCAACATGGCCGGTTCATATTGTAGAAGGTTTTGTAGAATGGAGGCTAACAGCCGTGTATTCGAGGAGCATGCAATGAGACATCCAAAGGATGTACAAAACAACTGGAATTTCTTCCATTGCAGGAATCCAATGTGCCTTAGTGCTGAAATTCACAATACTCGAGGTATTGTGGGACTCCAGGGTTGCTATGTCTCTCATCTAAATGCCATGACAAAGAGAGTCCTGATGGAATAATGTCAGTTCTTAGCACTTTTTTTGATCCAACACCAACACTTATCCCTGGGGATTCCAAGCATTGTAGGCAATATGACATTTGAAGAACACTTTAGGCCAGTAGAATTTGCATTCTTTAGGACTATTTGGTGAATGGATTTGTTGTATGGTTGGATAAAGACGGTTATGTTCACTAGTAGCATCATGAGATATCAACATAAAGAGCTGATTAACTTTTGATGTATGGCGTAACAAACATTGGGAGTGGGCTTTTCCACATAAACACTAGCGTATCTATACAACAACAAACTAAGCCTTAATCCTACTAGGTGAGTCGGCTACATGAATCCTTTTGTTTCCATTGCACTATATCAAACAACTCCTCCTTTAGCTCCAAGTATGCAAGATCATTCCTTAATGTTTTCTGCCATGTCTTTTTTTAGTCTCCCTCATTGTTTTTTTACATGAGCAAGATCCAAGAACCCAAATATTAGTTAATATTCACGCTGATTACTTGTGGATTCCTCTCATGCCAAAACAAAGGCCTATTAAAGAAACGAACTAAATGGACTTAAATATGGAAAACATGACAGTCTGGAGAACCAGTATTACACCATGTTACAGCAGCATTGCGCGAGAGAGAGCTTCTCACTTAATTAATCAATTTATATTAAGAAGATACAATTCTTATTAATAAGAACAAGCTAGTATCTGTATGATGTTCAACTAAACTATTTTCACAATTCAAATAAATCAAAAATAACAATGAGGGCGGCAAAAGCATCAATACACTTCATTGATCTGCGTTTGAAATAAACAATAGCGCAAAAATATCAGAATACAACCTCACTAGTCATTGGTACAGTCGACGGACAAAGGGACACATAGCAAATTAGAATGCCACTAGATTGAGTTAAGCAACAAACATACAAAATCGATGAAAGGCCACACCAGCCGAGATCAAAACCCTAAATCAAAACTGGATTAGAAAGTAATTAAAAGAACGACGGTATGCAGGACGCAGGTAAAAGTATAATAGCAATACCTCATTCTGCGTGAATCTGAAAGCGGGACCTCCGCTATGTGGGGGCCGACCCATGGGATCTCCACGGCCGTCGAAGACGAGGAGCGAGACGCTGGTGACTATGGTGAGCGAGAGCCCGTCCCTCACAGTTTTATGGAACTCCAAGACGAACCAGCCACCAGAACCGAACCAAGAAGGCTAATCGGCCAAGTGATTAGGGTGAGTTCGATCCGAGTTTCAGCCGAGCCAAAAGTTATCGGCAAATCGAGGGTTGCCACGTCAACATTGAGCCCCGTTGGTTGGAGTTAATTTTTTTGCCCAACATAAATTTTAACTATAAAAATTAACTTTATTTTATATTTAATATAAATACAAATATTAGAATTTAAAGTATTTCATATTTTACGTATTTTTTAATATTAAAATAAATTTCTTTCTCATTAAATTTAAAAAATAATTTTTTTTTTCTTATCTAAAAAAAACTCGAATCAAACGAGACCTGAGTGACCCACTGTTAACGTGGCTCCTCAATATTAACCAAACAAACTGCTCGGCTGGCCAAATATAAAAATATTTCACCAAACACTGTAATTTGAACCCATATTGATTTCGAGTCGGCATAAGCTTTAATTAAGCTAATTCATGCTTCAAAGAATTAGAACTTTTAAAAAATAAATTATATTTATTAAAATTTAAAATTAATTTAATTTAACAAATATCTTAATGACATCTAACACATACTTATATACAAATAATAAATAATTATACTAAATCAATAAATACATTATTTATATTTATAAAATAGAGATCGAACTAAGTTCTCGATTCAATGGCTTGTATCTTGATCCAATTATACTTGTATTAAATTGACAACGGCTTATGGCTTGACTCAATAAACTCAATTTAAGCTCAACTCAAGCTAAATTTCAATTCGAACATCAATAATTATTAATCTTCAAGCCATACTCTCAACCTCACAAGTGACTTCTTTGTAGTCTTATGATCTAGACATGGCAATTTTATTTGAAACTTAAAAATCTCTCTTTAAAGTCAATTCGATATTTTCTTGCTCAATGATGTAGGATAATCATACAAAGTTCTATTAATTTCAAATTTAATGTGGAATAACACGCATATACCAAAGTTGATGCATGACGATAGTATAAAAGGATAGCTAGAATTGAGCAAAGAGAAATAAGATTCGAAAAATAAAAGAAAATTAGGGTTGCAAGGATTCTCTCTTGAGGTCTCACAATATTTCTTTTTGAGATATCAATTCCTTCTGAAAACCTTAACCAAATCCAAATTTAAGGTTAATTATGTGCAAAACAAATTTTATTAATTAATAGCTTCATTTTGCATCAATTTTAATACCAGAGTGTTACTCCACATGAACTTCGTAATAAGAGTCTTACTTTGGCATCATATTTAGTAGGAATAATTACCTACACTATTTAGTTTTATTTATACTTTACTCATTCATTCTTAGTTAATTATGCTATATACACTCAAAATATTATAAAATCTTATATAGACACATTTTAATTTATTTCTATTATAATGAGTAATCATAATTTTTCAATAACCTAAGTATAGTTAAATTACAAAAATTTGAGTCGTTCATCCTATTATTTTAAAGATATTTAAATATATTTTGAGTGAAAATCTTAAAACCTTAATGTTTAGGTGGCAGCAAAGGAAAAAAACATTCACGACGTGAATTGATTTAGAGTATGATTCATTGCATAATAAGTTGTTTTAACTAAATAAATGCAATTGTGTCTGTATTCAATTAGTTTTTATTGTATTTGAAAAGAACATATATAATTTGACTTTAATCTTGTCTATATGAATATTTTTTAATATAATACTCTGATTACACAACTAATGTTTGCTATATTGATGTATTTTAATCGAAATTTGATACTTGGCGATCTATTAGGGGCATTTTATTGCGTTTTAATGTAATACCTATAATTACACATCTATTTATCAGTATATCGATCAATTTTAAGAGAATAACCTCTTTTATGGCCTGATTTATGACATATCAATGAATTTGAGTTGAATTGTGATATTGTTGTAGCTATTCATTGTATTACGTTGAATTCAAGTGGAGTACAAGCATTTAAAATACGATTCATTGCATAATAAGATGTTTTAATAAAATAAAAGCAATTGTGTGTGTATTCAATTAGTTTTTGTTGTATTTGAAGAGAATATATGCAATTTGACTTTAATCTTGTCCATATGAAGGTATGTTAACATAGTACTCTGATTACACAACTTATGTTTGCTAGATTGATGTATTTTAATCGAAAATTGATACTTGGTGATCTATTTGGGGCATTTGATTGAGTTTTAATGTAATACCTATAATTACACATCAATTTGTCAGTATATCGTTCACTTTTAAGAGAATAGGCTCTTTTAGGGTCAGATTTATGATATATATGAATTTGAGTTGAATAGTGATATTTTTGCAGCTACTCATTACACTACATCGAATTCAAGTGGAGTACATGCATTTAGAGTTCGATTCATTGCATAATAAGTTATTTTAACTGAATAAAAGCAATTGTGTATGTATTTAATTAGTTTTTATTGTATTTGAAGAGAATATATGTAATTTGATTTTAATCTTGTCTATATAAAGATTTTTTAACATAATACTCTGTTTACACACCTAATGTTTGCTATATTGATGTATTTTAATCGAAAATTGAGATTTGGCAATCTATTAGAGGCATTTGATTGCGTTTTAATGTAATACCTATAATTACACATCTATTTGTCAGTATATCGATCACTTTTAAGAGAATAGACTCTTTTAGGGTCTGATTTATTACATATTAATGAATTTGAGTTGAATAGTGATGTTTTTGCAACTATTCATTGCATTACGTTGAATTCAAGTGAAGTACAAGCATTTAATGTACGATTCATTGCATAATTAGTTATTTTTACTAAATAAAAGCAATTGTGTGTGTATTCAATTGGTTTTTTTTGTATTTGAAGAGAATATATGTAATTTGATTTTAATCTTATCTATATAAAGGTTTTTAACATAATACTCTGATTACACACCTAATGTTTGCAATATATTGATGTATTTTAATCGAAAAATTATATTGGGCAGATCTATGTGGGCATTTGATTGTGTTTTAATATGTAATACCTATAATTACAACATCATTTTTTGGTATATCATAATTTTAAAGAATAGGCTCTTTTAGGGTCTGATTTATAATATAAATGAATTTAGTTGAATAGTTGTTTTTGCAAGCTATTCATTGCTTTACATGTTGAATTCAAGTGGATACAAGCATTTAAAGTATGATTCATTGCATAATAAGTTGTTTTAAACTAATAAAATGCAATTGTTGTGTGTATTCAATTAGTTTTTATTGTATTTTGAAGAGAATAGTAATTTGACTTTAATCTTATCTATATGAATGTTTTTTAACATAATACTCTAATTACACAACTAATGTTTGCTATATTGATGTATTTTAATTGAAATTTGATACTTGGCGATCTATTAGGGGAATTTGATTGCGTTTTAATGTAATACCTATAATTACACATCTATTTGTCAGTATATCGATCAAGTTTAAGAGAATAGACTCTTTTAGAGTCTGATTTATGACATATCAATGAACTTGAGTTGAATAGTGATGTTTTTACAGCTATTCATTGCATTACACTGAATTCAAGTGGAGTGCATGCATTTAAAGTATGATTCATTGCATAATAAGTTATTTTAACTAAACGAAAGCAATTGTGTGTGTATTAATTTAGTTTTTGTTGTATTTGAAGACAATATATGTAATTTGACTTTAATCTTATCTATATAACGGTCTTTTAACATAATACTCAGATTACACACCTAATGTTTGCTATATTGAAGTATTTTAATCGAAAATTGATATTTGGTTATCTATTATGTGCATTTCATTGCGTTTATTATTACACATCTATTATTACACATATATTTGTCACTATATCGACTAAATTTAAGAGAATATACTCTTTTATGGTCTGATTTAAGATATATCAATGACTTTGAGTTGAATAGTGATGTTTTTGCCGCTATTCATTAGACTACATTGAATTCAAGTGGAGTACAAGCATTTAGAGTTCGATTCATTGCATAATATGTTATTTTAACTAAATAAAAGCAATTGTGTGTGTATTCAATTAATTTTTATTGTATTTGAAGAGAATATATGTAACTTGATTTTAATCTTATCTATATGAAGGTTTTTTAACATAATACTCTGATTACACACCTATTGTTTGCAATATTGATGTATTTTAATCGAAAATTAATATTTGGCAATCTATTAGGGGCATTTGATTGTGTTTTAATGTAATACCTATAATTACACATCTATTTGTGAGTATATCGATAATTGTTAAGAGAATAGGCTCTTTTAGGGTCTAATTTATGACATATCAATGAATTTGAGTTGAATAGTGATGTTTTTGCAGCTATTCATTGCATTACATTAAATTCAAGTGGAGTACAAGCATTTAAAGTACGATTCATTGCGTAATAAGTTATTTAAACTGAATAAAAGCAATTGTGTGTGTATTCAATTAGTTTTTGTTGTATTTGAAGAGAATATATACACTTTGACTTTAAGCTTGTCTATATGAAGGTTGTTTTAACAAAATACCCTGATTACACACCTAATGTTTGCTATATTGATGTATTTTAATCGAAAATTGATATTGGGCGATCTATTAGGGGCATTTGATTGCGTTTTAATGTAATACCTATAAGTACACATCTATTTGTCTGTATATCGATCACTTTTAAGAGAATATGCCCTTTTAGGGTCTGATTTATTACATATAAATGAATTTGAGCTGAATAGTGATATTTTTCAGCTATTCATTGCATTACGTTTAATTCAAGTGGAGTACAAGCATTTATAGTACGATTCATTACATAATAAGTTATTTTAACTAAATAAAAGCAATTGTGTGTGTATTCAATTAGTTTTTATTGTATTTGAAGAGACTATATGCAATGTTACTTTAATCTTATCTATATGAAGATTTTTTAACATAATACTCTGGTTACACACCTAATATTTGCTATATTGATGTATTTTAATCGAAAATTGATACTTGGCGATCTATTAGGGGCATTTGATTGCGTTTTAATGTAATACCTATAATTACAGATCTATTTGTCAGTATATCGATTAATTTTAAGTGAATAGGCTCTTTTAGGGTCTGATTTATGATATATCATTGTTTTTGCAGCTATTCAGTACACTACATTGAATTCAAGTGGAGTACAAGCATTTAGAGTACGATTCATTGCATAATAAGTTATTTTAATTGAATAAAAGCAATTGTGTGTGTATTCAGTTAATTTTTGTTGTATTTGAAGAGAATATATGCAATTTATCTTTAATCTTGTCTGTATGATGGTTTTTTAACATAATACTCTGATTACACACCTAATGTTTACTATATTGATGTATTTTAATCGAAAATTGATACTTGAAGATCTATTCGGGGCATTTGATTGCTTTTTAATGTAATACCTATAATTACAAGTCTATGTGTCAGTATATCGATCATGTTTAAATGAATAGACTCTTTTAGGGTCTAATTTATGACATATCAATAAATTTGACTTGAAGATGTTTTTGCAGCTATTTATTGCATTACGTTGAATTCAAAGTTGGAGTACAACATCAAAGTACGATTCATGCGATTGTGTGTGTTGATTCAATTAGGTTGTAATTTGAAGAGAATATATGCAATTTGACTTTTAATCTTGTCTATATGAAAGGTTTTTTAACATAATACTTGTATTACACATTAATATTTGCTATTATGTTATGTTATGTTAATCGGAAATTGATATTTTGCGAATCTATTAGGGAGGCATTGGATGCGTTTTAATGTAATACTATAATTACAACCTTCTATTTGTACGAAGTTATCAATTAATTTAAGATAATAGACTCTTTTTAAGGGTTGATTTTATAATATGGTTATGAATTTGGATTTGAATAGTGATAGTTTGCAAGCTATCATTTGCTTTACGTTGAATCAAGTGGAGTACAAGTATTTAGAGTATGATTCATTATAATAAGTTGTTTTTAAAACTAAATAAATGCAATTGTGTGTGTATTCAATTAGTTTTTTATTGTATTGAAGAGAAATATGTATTTGACTTTAATCTTATCTTATATGAATGTTGTTTAACATAAAACTCTGTTACACACTAATGTTTGCTATATTGATATATTTTAATCGAAAATTGATATTTGGCTATCTATTAGGGCATTTGATTTGTGTTTTTATTGTAAATACCTATAATTACACATTTTTGTCATTATATCAATAAGTTTAAGAGAATAATGCTCTTTTAGGGTCTGATTTATGACATATCAATGAACTTTGAGTTGAATTCAAGTGGAAGTACAAGCATTTAAAGTATGATTCAATTGGCATAATAAGTTGTTTTAACTAAATAATGCAATTGTGTGTGTATTCAATTAGTTTTTATTGCATTTGAAGAAGAACATATGTAATTTGACTTAATCTTATCTATATGAAATGTTTTTTAACATAATACTCTGATTACACAACTAATGTTTGCTAATAATTGATGTATTTTAATCGAAATTTGATACTGTGGCGATCTATTAGGACATTTGATTACGTTTTAATGTAATATCTATAATTACACATCTATTTTATCAGTATTTCCTGATCAATATATAGTGCAATATCAATGGAATTTGAGTTTGAATTGTATATTGTTGTAGCTATTCATTGTATTTACGTTGAATTCAAGAGGGTTTGAGAGTTGAATACTAGTTTTAAAGTAGATTCATTGTATAATAAGATGTTTTATATAGATAAGCAATTGTGTGTGTATTCAATTAGTTTTTTTTATATTTTGAAAAAAATACTGCAATTTGACTTTAAATCTTGTTTATATGAAGGTTTTTTAACATAATATTCTGATTACACCTGAATGTTTGCTAGATTGATGTATTTAATCGAACATGTGATACTTGGTGATCTATTTGGGGTTTTTTGATTGCGTTTTATGTAATTCCTATAATTACTACATCTATTTGTGAGTATATCGATAATTTTAGAAGAATAATACTCTTTTAGGGTCCTGATTTTATGATATATTTTTGAATTTAAGTTGAATAGTGATATTTATTTTTTCCCCAGCTATTCATTACACTACATTGAATGTCCAAGTGGAGTACAACATTTAAAGTATGATTCATTGCATAAATAAGTGTTATTTTAAAAAAAAATGCAATTGTGTGTGTATCAATTAGTTTTTTGTTGTATTTTTGAAGAGAATATATATTAAGTTGACTTAATCTTGTCTATATGAAGGTTTTTAACATAATACTCGGATTACACACTTAATATTTGCTATATGATCAGTATTTAATCGAAATTGATATTTGGCTACCTATTAGTGGGCATTTGATTTGCGTTTTAATGTAATACCTATAATTTACATCTATTTGTGAGTATATCGATCATTTTAAAGAGAATAGACTTCTTTTGGGTCTGATTTATGACATCAATGAATTTGAGCTGAATAGTGATATTTTTTGTTAGCGCTATTCATTGAATTCGTTGAGTTAAGTGGAGTACAAGCATTTAAAGTACGATTCATTGCATAATTAATTATTTTAAATAATAAAAGCAATTGTTGTGTGTATTCATATATTTTGTTGTATTTGAAGAGAATATATGCAATTTGGACTTTAATCTTGTCTCTATGAAGGTTTTTAAACAATAATAATCTGATTACACACCTAATGTTTGCAATTTGATTGTATATTTAATCGAAAATTGATATTTGGCTACCTATTAGGGGCATTTGAGATGTTTTAACCATGTAATACATATAATTACACATCTATTTGTCATTATATCGATCAATTTTAAGAGAGTAGGCTCTTTTAGGTTTGATTTATGACATATCAATGAATTTTAGTTGAATAGTGACTGTATTTGCAGCTATTATTGTATTACGTTTGAATTCAAGTGGAGTACAAGCATTTAAAGTAGTGATTTCTATGCATAATAAGTTATTTTTAATAAATTAAAGCAATTGGTGTGTGTATTCAATTAGTTTTTTGTTGTATTTAAAGTGACTATATTGCAATTTGACTTTAATCTTATCTATATGAAGATTTTTAACATAATACTCTGGTTACACACCTAATATTTGCTTAATATTGATGTATTTTAATTAAAAATTGATATTCGATCGATCTATTAAGGCATTTTGATTGCGTTTTAAATGTAATACCCTATTAATTACACATCTATTTGTCAGTATATCGATTAATTTTAAAGAGAATAGGCTCTTTTAGTGTCTGATTTATGACATATCAATGTTTTTGCAGCTATTAAGTACTAACTACATTGAATTCAAGTGGAGTAAAGCATTTAGAGTAATGATTCATTGATAATAAGTTATTTTAAAATGAATAAAAGCAATTGTGTGTGTATTAAGTTAATTTTTGTTTGTATTTGAAAGAATATTTATGCAATTTGGTTCTTATCTTGTCTGTAATCGATGGTTTTTTTATACATAGTATTTGATTAACCACCTAATGTTTATTATATTTGATGTATTTTATCGAAAATTTTGATTACTTGAAGATCTATTCGGGCATTTGATTTGTTTTACATGTAATACTATAATTACAGTCTATGTGTCAGTATAATCGATCATGTTTAAAATGAATAGACTCTTTTAGGGTCTAATTTATGAATATCAATATAATTTGACTTGAATATGTTTTTGCAGCTATTTATTGCATTACGTTGAATTCAAGTGGTAGTTACAACCATTCAAAGTACGATTCAAGTGCGATTGTGTGTGCATTCAATTAGGTTGTATTGAAGAGGATATATGATTTGATCTTTAATCTTATCTATATGAAGATTTTTTAACATAAATTATCTTGGTACCAAATATTTTGTAATATTGATGGTATTTTTAAATCGAAATGATTACTCGGCGATATTATTAGGGGCATTTGATTGTGTTTTAATGTAATACCTATAATTACACATTATGTTTTCAGTATATGATCAATTTTAATAGAATAGGACTCTTTTAGGGTCTTATTTATGACATATCAATATATTCTGAGTTGAATAGTGATGTTTTTGTAGCTATTCATTTCATTTTGTTGAATTCAGTGGAGCACAAGCATTTAAGTAGATTCATTGCATAATATGGTATTTTAACTAAAATAAATGCAATTGGTGTGTGTATTCTTAATTAATTCTTTAATTGTATTGTGAATGAGAATATATGTAATTTGACTTTAAATCTTGTCTATATGCAATATTTTTTGACCATACCCATTCTTTGATTAACACACTAATATTTGCTATATTGATGTATTTTAATCGTAAAATTGATATTGGAATCTTATTAGAGGCATTTGATTGCGTTTTTAATGTAATACTATAATTACATATCTATTTGTCAGTATTTGCGATCAATTTTAAGAAAATAGGCTCTTTTTAGGGTCTGGTTTTATTAACATAGCAATGAATTTGAGTTGAATAGTGATATTTTTGCAGTATTCATTCCATTACGTTTGATTTCACAGTGGAGTACAAGCATTTAAAATACGATTGATTGGCAAATAAGTTATTTTAACAGAATAAAAGCATTGTGTTGTATTTAATTAATTTTTTGTTTGTATTTGAAGAGAAATATACTGCAATTTGTTTTAATCTTGTCTATAAGAAGCTTTTTTTAATAGTAATACTCTTATTACATACATAATATTTTGCTATATTGTGGGTATTTTAAATCGCAAATTGAATATTTGGCATCTATTTATGGGCATTTGATTCGTGTTTTAACATAAAATTTAATTTACTATCTATTTGTCAGTATAATCGATCAAGTTTAAGAGATACACTCTTTAGAGACTGATTTATGAGCATATCAATGAATTTCAGTTGATAACGTTATTTTTGCAGCTATTTTATTAGCATTATGTTGAATTCAAGTGGAGTAAAGCATTTAGAGTATTTATTCATTGCATAATAAGTTATTTTAACTAATAAAAGTAATTGTGTGTGTATTCAATTAGTTTTTTTTGTATTGAAGTGAATATATGCAAATTTGACTTTAATCTATCTATATGATATTTTTTAACATATATCTTTTGATTACACACCAAAATGTTTGCTATAATTGAATGTATTTAATTAAAATTAATATTTTGGTAGTCTATTAAGGGGCATTTTATTGCGTTTTTATATAATACCTATAATTACAGCACGTATTTGATACGATATCTGATCATTTTAATAGAATTAAGTCGTTTAAAGGTCTGATTTATTATATATCAATGAAGTTTCAGTTGAATCATTAATTGTTTTTGGCAGCTATGGCGCATTACATTATGTTGAATTCAGTGGAGTAAAAAGTATTTAGAGTCTGATTCATTGCATAATAATTTATTCTTAACTAATAGATGCATTTTGTGTGTGTATTCAATTATTTTTGTTGTATTTGAAAGAGAATATAGTAATATTTGACTTTAAATCTTGTTTTATATGACGTTTTTTAACATAATACTCGGCTGATTTACAACTAACGTTTTTTAACTAAAGCCTAAACCACTAAACCTAAAATCCTACCAATTTACAATCATGAAATGTTTTTCACGTCCATTTATGAAACATTTTTTGTCTTGAATCGCCGATAGGTATTTATTTTTTCCGGCCATGGTGAAGTTCTAGCCAATGGAGATGTTGTGAAGGAAGACTTTTTGAGTCCTTATGAGGTGGGTTTTTTTTCATAGGCTTTTTTTAGGCCACTTTCGGGCTGGCCATATTTTGGCCGCATGGGCCGTTTTTTTTTCTTGTGGTTTTCTTTGGTGTGGCTGGAATAGCGCATGGGCTTTTTCAGCTAACATACACTTTGTTTTCTTCTTGCTCTAGTTTTCATTGTTTGGGGCTTTGGGCCATGAATTGTTTCTTCCTTACCGATGTATGGGCCTTTGGGCCTTGTTTCTCACTTGTATTGGCATGAGCTTATGTTCTTTTTTTGTTTGGCGGTTCGGGGGCCAATGAATAAAATCTCCCCCGAATTATTAATAATAAAAAAACCTAAACCTTAAACCCTTCTCCTCCTCCCTCTTTCTCTTGCCTCTAGAATTTGTAGATGGAGGATTCTCTCTCTAGATTTTTTTGGAGATCTTGGCTTGTCGGCAGTCTGTTGGGGTGTCGGCGGCGAAAGAGGCCGGAATCTGCTCCTGGTGGCTGCTACTGTCCTCTCCCTCCTCCCCGGCGCGGTCGCCGTGGATGTGGCTGGTTTTTGGATTGCAGCAATTAAGGCTGCTCTCTTTTCTGCGTCGTTTAAGTTGTTGGTACCCACTTAAAGTTCCACATAATGGCAATTTAAATACTACAAAAATATCACTTTCACTCAAAACTTGATAATTATAAAATCAGACACTAAAAGAGCCTATTTCCAAAATATAGATCGATATACTGACATATCGATGTTTAATTATAGGTATTACATTAAACGCAATCAAATGCCTAATAAATTCGTCAAGTAATCATTTTAAGATTAAAATAACATTCAAATATAACAATGCATTAGGTGGTGTAATCAGAGTATTATGTTAAAAACCTTCATAAAAACAATTTAAAGTAAATTACATATATTCTCTTCAAATAACAACAAAACTAATTGAATACACACTAATTACTTTTATTCTATTAAAACATCTTATTATGCAATGAATCGTACTCTAAATGCTTGTGAGGCACTTGAATTCACATAATACAATGAATAGATACAATAATTTCACTATTCACCGTCAATTTTCAGTATATGCCATAAATCAGACTAATACAAAGAGTTATTCTATTAAAATTGACTTGATATACTGATAAATAGATGTGTAATTAATAGGTAATTACATTTAATGTCTTATGGCTTTGGCACAAGATTTTTTATTTTTAATTTTTTATTGGGATGCCTGAGTGTTGTCTAATTGCTAAATGAAATTAAGAACAAAAAATCGGCGTTGATCGTTTTTGAGCATCGTTCATTCTAATATTGTATCTTATGCACTTTGGCACCAAAAGGATTTTTTTTAAAATTTTTTAAAAATTTTTTTTTATAGATGCACCAAGTGTTGTCATATAGCTAAAATGAAAATTAAGAACAAAAAATTTCGTTGATCGAGCTCGGTTCATCTCTAATATTGAAAATTATTATTAGAAATGAGATATGCAATTATAGATGTATAATCTATCATTAAATGTCCTATAAAATTTGGCACTAAGTTTATTTTTTAAACTTTTTATTGATGCCCTAAGTGTTGTATATAGCTAATGAAAATTAACGAAACAAAAAATCTCGTTTGATCGAGCTGGTTCATCTCTAATATTGCAAAATGTTTTAGAAATACGAGAATATACGTTATAGATGAAGTCAAAACTAGCAATTATAAAGTTCTCAGACAAAAAAAAAAACTAATTGTTGGTAAATTTTTAATAAAGCAAATGAATTTTTTCTTTTTTTTTTTTGATAGGAACTAAATGAAAATTTTCAAATCTTTCAGCTGTATATAAACGTTTATATATTTTTTTCAATTATTAAATCTATGTCATTAATTAATAGTTATGGCTATTAATCTAATTAATTATTTCATAAGAATATTGGATACTTTTTATATTCATAAGTTTATCAAGTTGAAATGTCAGTTTCAATTTCTAATAAAAATGTCATTTCATAAATAAATTTTATTATTAAAATTTAATTATATATTTTATATTATATATATATAATATTTTTTAAAATTAAAAATAAAATTTACATTATATATCAAAATAATAACTAACTAACTTTCACTCATTCTAATAAAAAATGTCATTTATATATAAATTTTTATTATTAAAATTTAATTATATATTTTATATTATATATATATGTATTTTAAAATAAAAAAATTACATTATATATACTAAATAATAACTGAACTACGTTCACTTCTAGCGGTCTTTTACTCTCAACTTTTTTATTCAACAAGAATAACTAAATTTATTTTGCAGATCATATTATATATATATTAAAATAAAAATTTATTTTATTTTATTATTTTATCTAAATATAAATAATAATTTAAAAAATTTTATCCTCTTTTTATTATTTCAATAAAATAATTATTTTATTTCAACTTCATGCAATAGTGTAATTTTTGAAATCAATTACGTGATAAATGTAAGTATTCTCATTAATTCAACGGGATAAAAGATCTCAAGTATCAATTGTACTAAAAGTCTCAAATTTCAAGTTATATTTTTTACTTTAGATTTTTCAAATAAATAAAAAATTATAGTCGAAATGCAAATTAAAAAAACAATGTGATTCAAACCAGATAATTTCTTTTAAATTTTTTTTATTATGATATAAGGTTAAAATTAGAAGTAATAAAAGAGTAAATTATTATATAAATTTTTGAGATATTAAAAATTTTTATCGTTTGAATCACATATTTTCGATTTAACAGTGGCATTTAAATTAGCGATAATTTTAATTTATTATTTATATACATTACATTTGGAGTAAATTGCATTCGAGATCTATGGTCATTAATGTAAATTTTTTTAAAGAAATAATTAAAATTTTATTCGGTAAAAAGTGTAAAAGTGTTTATAATTTAAATTTTGTTCCTTTTTTCAAGATTATTTTCAATAGACTTTTGTAATAAATATAAATTTGTTTTATTTTCTTAATTATTTAAAATATTTATATATTTCTAAAATGGCTATTATATTGCTCTACATCATATTTTTAAGAAAATTAATAAAAACATTGTTTTCACTTAAAAAAATTAAACCTAAAAAAGTAAATATTATTACTTCGAAATTTATATATTAAAATCAAAAAAATAATTTTTGTAGAAAATGAATAATTTTATATTTTAATTTGAACTAAGAGATGATATTTTACAAATCTAATGAACTTAAATTAAGATTTTTAAAAAAGTGAGGAACCAATTTGAAAATTCCTTTCAGACTTCAGTGGTCAGATGTATTCCCTTTAATTTATAATTGATATCATCAGCTTTTAAATCTCAGA
>KZ451911.1:2449418-2465529 GCA_002786265.1 Apostasia shenzhenica | reverse complement strand
GGAGTACAACCATTCAAAGTACGATTCAATGCGATTGTGTGTGCATTCAATTAGGTTGTATTTGAAGAGAATATATGCAATTTGACTTTAATCTTATCTATATGAAGATTTTTAACATAATACTCTGGTTACACACCAAATATTTGCTATATTGATGTATTTTAATCGAAAATTGATACTCGGCGATATATTAGGGGCATTTGATTGTGTTTTAATGTAATACCTATAATTACACATCTATGTTTCAGTATATCGATCAATTTTAATAGAATAGGCTCTTTTAGGGTCTTATTTATGACATATCAATATATTTGAGTTGAATAGTGATGTTTTTGTAGCTATTCATTTCATTTTGTTGAATTCAAGTGGAGCACAAGCATTTAAAGTACGATTCATTGCATAATATGGTATTTTAACTAAATAAATGCAATTGTGTGTGTATTTAATTAATTTTTATTGTATTTGAAGAGAATATATGTAATTTGACTTTAAATCTTGTCTATATGAATATTTTTTGACATAATACTTTGATTACACACCTAATATTTGCTATATTGATGTATTTTAATCGAAAATTGATATTTGGCAATCTATTAGAGGCATTTGATTGCGTTTTAATGTAATACTATAATTACATATCTATTTGTCAGTATATCGATCAATTTTAAGAAAATAGGCTCTTTTAGGGTCTGGTTTATTACATACCAATGAATTTGAGTTGAATAGTGATATTTTTGCAGCTATTCATTCCATTACGTTGAATTCAAGTGGAGTACAAGCATTTAAAATACGATTCATTGCAAAATAAGTTATTTTAACAGAATAAAAGCAATTGTGTTTGTATTTAATTAATTTTTGTTGTATTTGAAGAGAATATATGCAATTTGTCTTTAATCTTGTCTATAAGAAGCTTTTTTTAATATAATACTCTTATTACATACCTAATATTTGCTATATTGTGGTATTTTAATCGCAAATTGATATTTGGCAATCTATTATGGGCATTTGATTGTGTTTTAACATAATAATTATAATTACATATCTATTTGTCAGTATATCGATCAAGTTTAAGAGAATACACTCTTTTAGAGACTGATTTATGACATATCAATGAATTTCAGTTGAATAGCGTTATTTTTGCAGCTATTTATTACATTATGTTGAATTCAAGTGGAGTACAAGCATTTAGAGTATTATTCATTGCATAATAAGTTATTTTAACTGAATAAAAGTAATTGTGTGTGTATTCAATTAGTTTTTTTTGTATTTGAAGTGAATATATGCAATTTGACTTTAATCTTATCTATATGAATATTTTTTAACATAATACTTTGATTACACACCAAATGTTTGCTATATTGATGTATTTTAATTAAAAATTAATATTTGGTAGTCTATTAGGGGCATTTAATTGCGTTTTATTATAATACCTATAATTACACACCTATTTGATACGATATCGATCAATTTTAATAGAATTAAGTCGTTTAAGGTCTGATTTATTATATATCAATGAGTTTCAGTTGAATCATTATGTTTTTGCAGCTATGCATTACATTATGTTGAATTCAAGTGGAGTACAAGTATTTAGAGTCTGATTCATTGCATAATAATTTATTTTAACTAAATAAATGCATTTGTGTGTGTATTCAATTAATTTTTGTTGTATTTGAAGAGAATATATGTAATTTGACTTTAATCTTGTTTATATGAACGTTTTTTAACATAATACTCTGATTATACAACTAACGTTTTTTAACTAAACCCTAAACCCTAAACCCTAAATCCTAAACCCAATTACAATCATGAAAAATGTTTTTCACCCAATTATGAAACATTTTTTGTCTATGATCGCCGATGGATTTATTTTTCCCCATGGGGAAGTTCTAGCCAATGGAGATGTTGTGAAGAAGACTTTTGAGTCCTTATGAGGTGGGTTTTTTTCCATAGGCTTTTTTTAGGCCCACTTTCGGGCTGGCATATTTTGGCCCATGGGCCGTTTTTTGTGGTTTTCTTTTGGTGTGGGCTGGAATAGCGCATGGGCTTTTTCAGCCTAACATACACTTTGTTTTCTTCCATTGCTCTAGTTTTCATTGTTGGGCTTTGGCCCATGAATTGTTCTTCCTTACCATGTATGGGCCTTGGGCCTAATGTTTCTCACTTGTATTGGCATGAGCCTTATGTCTCTTTTTTGTTTGCGGGTCGGGGGCCAATGAATAAAATCTCCCCCGAATTATTAATAATAAAAAAACCCTAAACCTTAAACCCATTCTCTCCTCCTCTTTCTCTCTCTAGAATTTTAGATGGAGAGATTCTCTCTCTAGAATTTTTTGGAGATCTTGGCTGTCGGCAGCTCTGTTGGGGCTGTCGGCGGCGAAAGAGGCCGGAATCCTGCTCCTGGTGGCCTGCTACTTCCTCTCCCCTCCTCCCCGGCGCGGCTCGCCGTGGATGTGGCTGGTTTTTGGATTGCAGCAATTAAGGCTGCTCTCTTTTCTGCCGTCTTTAAGTTGTTGTACTCCACTTAAATTCAACATAATGCAATAAATAGCTACAAAAATATCACTATTCAACTCAAACACATTGATATGTCATAAATCAGACCCTAAAAGAGCCTATTCTCCAAAATATGATCGATATACTGACATATCGATGTTTAATTATAGGTATTACATTAAAACGCAATCAAATGCCCCTAATAGATCGTCAAGTATCAATTTTAGATTAAAATACATCAATATAACAATCATTAGGTGTGTAATCAGAGTATTATGTTAAAAAACCTTCATATAAACAATATTAAAGTCAAATTACATATATTCTCTTCAAATACAACAAAAACTAATTGAATACACACATAATTACTTTTATTCTATTAAAACATCTTATTATGCAATGAATCGTACTCTAAATGCTTGTGAGCACTTGAATTCAACATAATACAATGAATAGCTACAATAATATCACTATTCACCTCAATTTCAGTAATATGCCATAAATCAGACTATAAAAGAGATTATTCTATTAAAATTGATTGATATACTGATAAATAGATGTGTAATTATAGGTATTACATTAATGTCTTATGCAATTTGGCACAAAGATTTTTTATTTTTTAATTTTTTATTGATGCACTGAGTGTTGTCATATTGCTAAATGAAAATTAAGAACAAAAAATCGCGTTGATCGAGCTCGTTCATCTCTAATATTGTATCTTATGCAATTTGGCACCAAGATTTTTTTATTTTTAAATTTTTTTTATAGATGCACCAAGTGTTGTCATATAGCTAAATGAAAATTAAGAACAAAAAATTTCGTTGATCGAGCTCGTTCATCTCTAATATTGAAAATATTATTAGAAATGAGATATACATTATAGATGTATAATTATCATTAATGTCTTATAAAATTTGGCACTAAGATTTTTTATTTTTAAATTTTTTATTGATGCACCAAGTGTTGTCATATAGCTAAATGAAAATTAAGAACAAAAAATCTCGTTGATCGAGCTGGTTCATCTCTAATATTCAAAATGTTATTAGAAATGAGATATACGTTATAGATGAAGTCAAAACCTAGCAATTATAAGTTCTCAGACAAAAAAAAAACTAATTGTTGTAAATTCTTTAATAAAGCAAAATGAATTTTTCTTTTTTTTTTTTGATAGGAAACTAAATGAAATTTTCAAATCTTTCAGCTGTATATAAAGTTATATATTTTTTCAATTATTTAATCTATGTCATTAATTAATAGTTTATTGGCATTAATCTAATTAATTATATTCATAAATATTGATACTATTTTATATTCATAAAGTTATCAGTTGAAATGATCTAGTTTCAAATTTCTAATAAAAAATGTCATTTCATAAATAAATTTATATTATTAAATTTAATTATATATTTTAATTTTATATATATAATATTTTTAAAAATTAAAAAAATTTTACATTATATATACCAAAATAATAACTAACTAACTTTCACTCAATTCTAATAAAAAAATGTCATTTCATATATAAAAATTTTATTATTAAAATTTAATTATATATTTTATTTATATATATATGTATTTTAAAATAAAAAAATTACATTATATATATAAAAATAACTAACTACGTTCACTTCTAGCCGGTCTTCCTCTCACTTTTATTCAACAAGATAACTAAATTTATTTCGCATCATATATATATATATATTAAAAATAAAAATTTATTTATTTTATATTTTATCTAAATATAATAATAATTAACTATTTTATCTCTTTTATATATTTCAATAAAATAATTATTTTTTTATTTCACTTCATGCAATAGTGTAAGTTTTCTTTGAAATCAATTAGATGATAATGTAAGTATTACTCTTAATTCAACGGGGAAAATAGATCTCAAGTATCATTGTACTAAAAGGTCTCAAATTCAAGTTATACTTTTTACTTTAATTTTCAAATAAATAAAAAAATTATAGTACAGATGACAAATAAAAAAAACAATGTGATCAAACCAGATAATTCTTTTAATTTTTTTTTATAATGATATAAGGTAAATTAGAAGTATAAAGAGTAAATTATTATATAAATTTTTGAGATATTAAAATTTTATACGTTGAATCAATATTTTGATTTACAGCATTTAAATTACCGATATTTTATTTATTTATTTATATAATTACATTTGGAGTAAATTGCATTCGAGATCTATGGTCATAATGTAAATTTTTTAAAAAAATATTAAATTTATCGGTAAAGTTGTAAAAGTGTTATAATTTAAATTTGTTCCTTTTTTCAAGATTATTTTCACTAGACTTTTTGTAATAAAAATATAAATTTTTATTTTTTAATTAATTTAAAATATTTATATATTTTAAATGGCTATTATATGCCTCTACCATCATATTTTTTTAAAGAAAATTAATAAAAACTTGTTTTCACTTAAAAAAATTAAACCTAAAAAAGTAAATATTATTACTTCAAAATTATATATTAAATATCAAAAAAATAATTTTTGTAGAAATGAATAATTTATATTTTATATTTGAACTAAGAGATGATAATTTTACAATCTCAAGAACTTAAATTAAGATTTATAAAAGTGAGGACCAATTTGAAATTCCTTTCAGACTTCAGTGGTCCAGATGTACTTACCTTTATATATATATGATATCATCAGCTTTATAAATCTCAGACCAGCAGTAAGAGCGGTATCTCCAAGAGCCATGCCGTTCACCCGTAATTCGCTGATCTTCGGCTCCTTCTCCTCCTCCTCCTCCTCCCTCTCCGCACCTCCTTCTTCTTGTTCGGAGGATTCATGGAAAATGAATCCTCTCAAAGAGCGAAGCTCCCACCAGGCCCATGGAAGCTTTCCAATACTGGGAAGCATCCACCACCTACCCGGCGAGCAACGCCACGGAGGTTCCACAGCCTGGCGGTGAAGTACGGCCCTCTCTTCCACCTCAACGCTCGGACAAGTCGACTTCATCGTCGCCTCCTCGCCGGAATTTGCCGAGCAAGTTTTCTCGGCACCCACACTGACAACTCCTGGCTCTGCCGTCCCCTAACCTCGTGGCGGTCAAGGCGAATCGGCTACGACTCCTCCGGCATCGGCTTCTCCCCTTACGGCGCACTACTGGGCAGCTGCGCAAGATCTGCCGCAGGAGCTTCTAAGTTGTAAAAGGGTGG
Organism: Apostasia shenzhenica; assembly: GCA_002786265.1. Lineage (NCBI taxonomy): Eukaryota > Viridiplantae > Streptophyta > Magnoliopsida > Asparagales > Orchidaceae > Apostasia > Apostasia shenzhenica. The sequence continues at coordinate 2,459,856 of KZ451911.1, read as the reverse complement.
CGTCATTTCGGATTTATCAGGGAGGAGAGAAGGCGAGAGGCTCGTGCAAGAGATCCGAGAGCGGGCGCGGGGGGTTCGCCGTGAACCTCACGGGAGATGCTGATGTCGCTTGACTAACAGGTCTGTCTAATCAAAAGCTTAAGGAATACTTTCTTATTTTTATACTACTAAACTTGTTTTTGCATATACATATTTTTTTTTTCTATTAATCATATAGAAAATAAATGAAGTGAGAATCTAAGTTCGAATTTGAGAACTATGGTTTTAATAAGCTTTGTAGATTAATTAAATTTTGACTCTATTCGTTTGATCCGTGATACGATCAAAAGTTGTAGCTATTCATACCGATCTTTTACCTGAAATCTAGTTCGATTATTAGTTTTTAAATTTCAAGTTTTTTGATTTTGGATTCACTGAGGATCTATCCAAGATAATATTTGCCAGATTAATTGTCTCTCATAATATTTTAGTCATGTCAAAAATTAATATGATTCATTTGCTATAAAAATTTTATTAAATATATTTTTTATAACAACATACATTTCTTTCAATATAAAAAGTTCTATTTTATTTCCTATCTTAAAATTTTTAATGCATCAATCATTTTTTCTTTCACAACTCATATAATTTTAAATATATGCTAGCTTTATTTCTCATCATATATATACATATATTAAGATAGAGACAATAATTTCATGAATAAAACTAAAATTGATCTTCGGTCAAATAAGCCTAAATAGAAATTTTCTTACCTAAATTTTTAAGACTTTTATGGAACGTATATTTTAATATTCTTTGAGAATAAAACTTTATTTAGGCTAATTGCTGATGCGGATATTAATCATATAACTAAACCAATTTTTTTTTTTCATTTTTATCATGAGAATTCACCTTATATCAATTCTTTGGTATGTGTTAATTGATAGTAGATAAAGTAAAAGATATTCCAACGACTGTTAAAAATATATTGTGAGAATTACATTCGAATTACGCGCTAGCTATGGAAATGGGTTTGGTTGGCCCCAATTCGATCTCGCTTTAGATCCGACCTAAATGCACTCTGAGTTAGAATTTTCGATCTCTCATACTCTCAATAATTCTTCGCAACTCACCTAAAAGTTTAGATTTATAGGTTATGACTCGAAAATAATTTATGCATGTTCTTGCAACGGTGCAGGCAAAGGTTTCTCTCTGCTGTCGTTGCTGAGGGTGGCCGATCTGTTTCCATCGCTGAGCTCTCTGATCTGCATGATGGATGGGTCGTTACTGAGATGAGGAGGATTCGCCGGGAAATGAAAACGGCGTTTTGGATGAGATAATTCGAGAACATCGAGCGAAGAGAGGACGTGATCATCATGATCAGTTAATGCAGGAGGATTTGGTGGACGTTCTGCTGAGGATTCTGGAGCGAGGAGACCTGCAGATTCCTCTCACCATAGATAACGTCAAAGCCGTCATCTTGGTAAATATAGATCATATACATATATATGATTTATATATACAAATAATATTATCATATATATATATTATTTTGTATGAACTAATGAATTTGAGAAAATTATGCTGACTGTAGAAAGTGATTTTAAAATTACATATATATATATATATATATTATCCATAAAATTACATAAATATATATAAAAGAAATGAGAGAAGATATAAATGGAGCTTTCTTTGACCATTGGCATTAGGCAAGTTTATTTGTTAGATATATGTGTTAATAATATTTATTGGCCTAGCTAGTCGGTAGAAACTTCATTTTTTAAGCCAGGTTGGATGGAGAGAGAGAGAGAGAGAGAGAGAGAGAGAGAGAGAGAGAGAGAGAGAGAGAGAGAGAGAGAGCATTGAGGATCGAGTAATATCTAAATAAAAGATCAAATCCTTATTTTTTCTTGATATCACAAATATTGGCATTGTCATGAATATTAAGTGAAAACAGTAAAACTATCAGAGTTATCTAACATCTCTTTAGAGATATTGCAAAAGTCAATCAGAGGTGCATATCCCGCTATCAATGAAATTAAATTTCTATATTTTTCAAATATAGAGTGTAGTGATTCACGTATGAGAATAATGTGTGAGCAAATGTTAAGCCTATACATACTCTTAGCAAGTTCAATCTATGCGTTCTTTGACTAAAGGTAATCTTAGTTCAACTGATATTTGAAAGTACTGTTGTAAAGAGATGAGTTGTTGGGTTACTACTTGCTCTTATTTGATGTGTTTTTGCGTATATCATGTCACATATTCTCTGACATTAATTTTTGGCATCAAAACTACTTAATTTTAATGTGTATGATCTTTTTATTTTCCTTTTAATTAAACAGGATATGCTTGTTGGGTCATGTCAGAACTTATATGCAATCCTGAAATTATGCATAAAGTTCAATCGGAAGTAAGAGGTATATTAAATGGAAAAACAAGTATAAAAGAGAGTGATATCAATGAACTAAAATATCTACATAATGTTATTATGGAGGCTCTTTGATTGCACACTCCTCTACCTCTACTCCTCCCAAGAACATCAGAAGTAAGCATGGAGTTGTTGGGATACAAGATACCTCCGAAAGCTCGGGTGGTAGTGAATGCATGGGCCATTGCGAGAGATCCAAAAATTTGGCAGGATCCAGAGAAATTTTGGCCAGAGAGATTTGACTCGTGTTCAAAGGATTTCAAGGGTTTCAGCTACAGGTATTTTCCCTTCGGTGCGGGCCGGAGGATTTGCCCTGGCACTACATTTGCACTGGCCGGCATGAAGCACTTTCTCGCACGGCTGCTCTTTCGCTTCGACTGGAAAATACCACATGGAGGAAGTAGAGAAGAATTCGATATTGAGGAAGTTTTTGATGGCACAATGAAGAGGAAGCAAGATTTATGCCTGATTGCAATTCCATATGATGATGATTTAAAGGCTAGCTTGGCTGCAGTTCCGCAGTATTGATTATATATGTGGTCTTGGACTCTGAGCAGTTTTATTCTAGAAATAAGCTTGAAAGGGCATAAGCTAAGGCATAACAAGAGTTTTTTTTTTTTTTTGAGAAGGTTGAAAAAAAAATTACTGTAATGCCAGACATGCATGTTATATTCTACTTTACTTCAAATTTATAGTAGTGTGATTTGAATGTGAGAACTCATAATACCCAAACAATTCAGTTTTGCTTAAATTCCATCAAGTTTTACTTTTGATTATTTTCAATAAGGTTTTGCTTCCAGCTGTCAGTATTTCACTTTTCAGCCCTTGTGAAAGGTTTTATTGTGGCTTATTTTAAAAGAAAATTCCAGTTTGTTTAACTCTTTCCAGCAAGTTTTGAGCACAGCCTGGTGCTTAGGGGTTTGCTTAGGTAACTTTTTAGGAAATAATTAAATGACTTGCCCTTAAAGACCTTTTTCTATAGCCTAAAAGAACTTTTATTTTTCTTGAATTCCAAAAAAACTTCTATTTTTATGCTCTAATCCACTTGAAGCCCCAGACTCAGCAAGTCCTTATCTTCTAATTTGTTCAATTTTTCTTCTTTTCAATATCTATTTGTTTGAAAATTATAAAATATTCACGTGACTTTTCATGAAGATCATTTTTAAAATTATTAACAAATATTTGAATATCAAATTATATGCCTACTCAAATATCTTTTAAAGTCTCAGACTTACTATCGTGTCTCTTTGAGCTTATATTTGATTGTGAGTTGCACCTTGCATCATTTCTGTCCAGAAAAAAGAATAGAATTTCATGCTGATTGTTTTAATTGTTCATTTTTTTGTTTTAATTTTCTTAGTGGTTGCGCGTCAATTGTTGTTGGAAAATCTTTTGCTATTTGTCTCAATATTATGTTTTTATGAAAAGTATTACTTTTAACTTTTAGAACTCTTTTTAGACTGTTCCATCTAGACATTTCTTATTGTGGTTGCAATAAGAAATTCTGGGGCTATAGTTTAGACTATTTTGAACCTGGTTCTTTATCTTCTTATGTATGGGGCCATATTTTAGACTATTTTGATCCTGAATTTTTATCTGCTTATTTATTTTTAGTTTTATTTTGTATAGATGTTCATTTAGGATTTTTTACATTGATCTTTATATTACAAACTAAATGCAATCCGATATTTATTTTCATTACTTTCTAAGTTTTATTACAGAATTTTAGGATTTTTCTCAGGCAGTTTTGTTAGCATTGTGAGTATTGCCTCTTTTTTTCTCTCAAGATTTTCAGTGTAGAATTGGTTAAGATAATAAAATTCTTTAAATTTATTTGAATTGGTTAATAATTTTTTTCTCTCAAGAGACATCCCAGCCTGTTTGATTGACTGCTTCAAGCGGTTTCAAGCAGGACGAAGACGATTTAATAAAATTAATTAGCCAAATAATTCTGATTCATCCCAAAAATCTGAATCAGTTTTAGAACCATGAAACAGCTTCAAGGCCATGAAGTCGAAACTATCGAAAAGGTGATTTTAGACTCGCGATCGCTTCTTCTTTTTTTCTTAGATTTTTAAAAAAAATATATCTGGAGATAAATTTAGTATTTTTCTCAAGGCTAAAATTAAGGGATAATTAAATCTGATAAATTTAAAATTTAAAGAATAATAACAAATCATCTTTTGACTCATAACTACATCCCTTAAATATCTCAAATTTTGATATATATTCTCGTGAGAATTTTAAATTAATAAATATTTAAATAAATTATGAAATTTTAAATAAATATTTTTTATTTTAGGGCAAAGGGGAAGTGAAGCATAAATATTCAAATAATTGTTGTAAATGGTTTAATAAGCTAGCAAAAAGTTTCTTGATATAACTTTTATATGATATTTCACTTGTTCATCAATATTGCATTTAACAAACAATTAGCATTACTTTCTTCTTGATTTATAGTTTTATGATCAAGTTCCTATCAGGACCCAATATTTGAACATTAAAAACATCGATTATTGCTCAGAGATTACTTACTATTCTTTCAAATATTGAATTAAGTATATACCTTCTAGTTATTATTATTATTATTATTTGTTGATACATTGATCTAAATTATAATTACTGCTAGAAAAATTTAATTGAATAAGATGGTAAGAAAAAAAGTGAAATCACAGAGCAATATCCACAACGAACATCCACATCCTACTAGAGGTATTGTTCAAATGAAATAGTTTGTATTAATTTAATTTCTCGATGAAAACAATAATATATGTTATAGCTTCGAAGAAAAGAAAGACATATAGTTCACTATCAGAACAATAAAAGAAAATTATTTGAGAATGAAAGAGAAAGGCTTACCATGCAACAAATCTACATATATACTTGGTAAACAACTGACACAACAATTAAAATATTTACTTTCAAATATATATTGACATTTCAAATATATACTTTCATATATCAATAAAAATTAAAATTAAATATAATATTATATTTTTCAAAATGTTAGCTGAAACGAGGATAGAAGATAGAACAACTGACACATTAGTTACGATATTTGGAGAATAAGCCAAACATTTGGCAAATATAATAATAAATAATTTTGAGGCAATAAAAATTGAGATATTATTATACTTTATGCAAGATCATAATTAATATGAATATTCTTCCCGCCTCTTCTTCTTCTTGGGAAAACCATTCAGAGTCATCCACTTTTGGCTCTCCGCCATTTCTCTAACGATCCACTCTTTTCCTTGCAAGATTTCTTGAAGCTGGCAGAGGAGAATGCGAATCAGCAGGGAGTCGCCCCGGTCTTATCCTGACAAGTATTGGACAACGCATCCACCTTCGCGACAGTTCGCATCCCAGGACCCACATTAATGTTCGCGCCCTGAAGAATGCGGGGGGCTGATGTTAACGCGTGATTCCAGTGCTGCATCTCAGACATACACATGGCACCGATGTAGCACTAACCTTTATTTATAACTATTATTATTATTGAAGGCCCTAAAGAACCTTGGCCATGAGAGTTAGGCTAAACCTCGGCCACGACGTTTCGGACACACTGTCCACGACGATTCTGGACCATCCAGCAACAACGACGATGACGCCTCCCAGCTGCATCCATCGCTATCGGCGTGCTATAACCGCACCATTTTCAATACAACATACTTCTTCTTAGCACGCGGAGCAAGGACCCACATGCTTCAGCCGTCGCAGGCCCCTAGAAGAATCGCCAAGATCAAGAAGTTAAGTCCTTCTTCCACCACTTCCGGCTTCCCTAGTGGCTGACAGCGATAGGACCGCGAGCATAGGCTCAACATTTGTTTACATTATCTTCCCTCCGAACAATCCGGACAGGGCTCCACCCCTTCCCGTCTATAAATACCCTTGTACGGGCTTTTGAAGGGAGGGGGCTGGAACCACCGGATTTTTCCTTTTCTAATCTTGTACTAAGCCCAAACGGCTCCCCTCTCTTGAGATATAATAGAATATTCCAGGTTGATCCGGTGGATGTAAAGGATCTCTTTTCTGAACAACCTTAAATCTCTGTGTGCTCTTCTGGATGTTTATTCTCTCAATAAGGTCTTAATCATCAGGCTCAGATATTCACCGTCTCTCAGGGCTCTCCTCATTCATCTCTCTTTTAGGACCCTCTGTTTCCCACGTCAACAATAAATATATAAAATAGCTTCTAATTAAGTTTTGAATAGGTATATTTATAATTTTTATGTGTATTATTCATGAATATAAACGAGCTAAGGCTAAAATTTTATTAGATTTGCTCCATCAAAAGATTTGACCATCCATTGAAAGAACACCACTTCCATTGATTTTTATTTTTTTTAGTAATTATTTGTACAAATATTGTAGAATAAAATTGCAAAACGTGACATTATTTTTAAGATATATCAAATGAATATGAATCTTCTATTAAAAAAATTGAATATGGATCAATTGTTACCAAGAAATATACATAGTAATTTATTTCTTAACTCATTTATTAGTAAATGCGTAAGTAATTGAAAGAATTTCTATGTATGCATACCATGCATATACTTAAATGTCCCATAATTTAAATAGACATGCTTAAAGTATTTAACGTAGCCTCAGCAGGAATTTATTTCAGAGACCTAGGCGTTAAAAAATTAAAATGGTAAACTTAAATGATATTATGCACTACTATTAGAGTCTTGGATGTAATACCGTTTATTTATAATTTTTTATCGGAATAATTACCTACATGCCACACAATTTAATTTTATTTATGTCTTACCCATCCATTCTTAGTTAATTACGCTATGCACACTCAAAATATTATAAAATGTTACATACACACATTTGAATTAAAACTTAATTAAAATTTATTTAAAAAAAATATTTTGTTAGTAAATCATTAAAATTATATTTTTACTCTTAATAGTATATAATTTTCTCTTCTTCAATACTACACTAAAGCTCTGATTTGTCCTAAAATCAATTCACGTCGCGGATGTCTCATTCCTTTGCCGCCACCTAAACATTAAGGTTTAGGATTTCACTCAAAATATATTTAAATATCCTTAAAATAATATGATGAACGGCTCAGATTTTTTGTAATCCAACTATAGTTAGGTTATTGAAAAATTATGATTACTCATTATAATAAAAATAAGTTAAAATGTGTGTATGTAAGATTTTATATTGTTTTAATTGTGCATAGCGTAATTAATTAAGAATGGATGACTAAGGCATAAATAAAATAAATTGTGTGATATGTAAGTAATTATCTTTATTTATATTATAATTCAACTTGGAGACACCTATTCCGAGCTGAACAGGCATTTCAATCTAACCTGGGGCGCTTCACTAACATAAATAGAAGACATTTTACTGCAATTTGGCACCAAGATTTTTTATTTTTTAATTTTTTATTGATGCACGGAGTGTTGTCATATAGCTAAATAAAAATTAAGAATAAAAAATTGCGTTGATCGAGCTCGTTCATCTCTAATATTGAAAATGTTATTAGAAATGAGATATACATTACAGATGTATAATTATCATTAATGTCTTATGCAATTTGGCACCAACATTTTTTTATTTTTAAATTTTTTTTATAGATGCACCAAGTGTTGTCATATAGCTAATTGAAAATTAAGAAAAAAAAATCTCGTTGATCGAGCTCGTTCATCTCTAATATTGAAAATATTATTAGAAATGAGATATACATTATAGATATATAATTATCATTAATGTCTTATAAAATTTGGCACTAAGATTTTTTGTTTTTAAATTTTTTATTGATGCACCAAGTGTTGTCTTATAGCTAAATGAAAATTAAGAACAAAAAATCTCGTTGATCGAGCTCGTTCATCTCTAATATATATTCAAAATCTTATTAGAAATGAGATATACATTATAGATGTATAATTATTATTAATGCCTTATGTAATTTGGCACCAAGATTTTTTTATTTTAAAATCTCTTTTATAGATCGATGCACCAAGTGTTGTCGTATAGCTAAATGAAAATTAAGAACAAAAAATCTCGTTGATCGAGCTTGTTCTTCTCTAATATTCAAAATCATATTAGAAATGAGATATATATTATAGATGTATAATTATCATTAATGCCTTATGTAATTTGGCACCAAGATTTTTTTATTTTAAAATTTTTTTTATAGATGCACCAAGTATTGCCGTATAGCTAAATGAAAATTAAGAACAAAGAATCTCGTTGATCGAGCTCGTTCTTCTCTAATATTCAAAATGTTATTAGAAATGAGATATCTTATATCATTATAGATGTATAAATTATCATTTATGCCTTATGTAATTTGGCACTAAGATTTTTTTATTTTTTAAATTTTTTTTGTAGAAGCACCAAGTATTGCCGTATAGCTAAATGAAAATTAAGAACAAAGAATCTCGTTGATCGAGCTCGTTCTTCTCTAATATTCAAAATGTTATTAGAAATGAGATATGCATTATAGATGTATAATTATCATTAATGCCTTATGTAATTTGGCACCAAGATTTTTTTATTTTAAATTTTTTTTATAGATGCACCAAGTGTTGTCGTATAGCTAAATAAAAATTAAGAACAAAAAATCTCGTTGATCGAGCTCGTTCTTCTCTCTAATATTCAAAATGTTATTAGAAATGAGATTATACATTATTAGATGAAGTCAAAACCTAGCAATTATAAGTTCTCAGACAAAAAAAAAACTAATTATTATAAGTTCTTTAATAAAGCAAAATGAATTTTTCTTTTTCTTTTTTGATAGGAAACTAAATGAAATTTTCAATTATTTCAGCTGTATATAAAGTTATATATTTTTTCAATTATTTAATCCATGTCATTAATTAAATAGTTTATTGGCATTAATCTAATTAATTATATTCATAAATATTGATACTATTTTATATTCATAAAGTTATCAGTTGAAATGATCAGTTCAATTTCTAATAAAAAAAATGTCATTCCATAAATAAATTTTATATATAAAATTTAATTATACATTTTATATTATATATATATATGTATTTTAAAATAAGAAAAATTACATATATATTACCAAAATATAAACTAACTACTTTCACTTCTAGCCAATCTTCTCTCACTTTTATTCAATAAGATAACTAAATTTATTTCGTATCATATATATCTATATTAAAAATAAAATTTTACTTTATTTTATATTAAATCTATATATAAATAATAACTAATTATATTTAACCTTTTTTTATTATTTTAATAAAATAATTAATTTTATTTCAATTTATGCAATAGTGCAATATTTTGAAATCAATTAGTGATAACTGACAGTATTCTCCTGATTCAACGGGGATGAAGGCTCTTGAAATATTATTTTATAAGAGCTCTCAAAATTAAATCATATTTTTACTTTAATTTTCAAATAAAATAAAAAAATTATAGAACAGATGATAAATAAAAAAAAAACAATGTGGGAAGCAAGATAATTCTTTTAACCCACCCAAACAAATAATATTATAAAAAAATTTATTAATGATATAAGTAAAATTAGAAGTATAAAAGAGTAAATTATTATATAGATTTTTGAGATATTAAAATTTTATAAATATTGGTTAAAAAATTTAAAAAAAAATTAAATTTATCTGTAAAGTTGTAAAGTGCTATAATTTAATTTGTTCCTTTTTTCAAGATTATTTTCGCTAGACTTTTGTAATAAAAAATTTATAATTTTTATTTTAAATTAATTTAAGCTATTAAATAGCTATTATTATGTCTCTTACCATCATATTTTTTAAGAAAATTAATAAAAAAAATTTACTCAAAAAATTTAAAACTAAAAAAGTAAATATTATTACTTCATAATTATATACTAAAAATCAAAAAAATAATTTTTTCTAGAAAAATAATAATTATATTTAATTTGATCTAAGAGAATGAATATTTACAATCTCAAGAACTTAAATTAAGATTTATAAAAAGCGAAGACCAATTTGAAATACTTTTCAGACCTCAGGGGTTCAGGTGTAATTTATCCTTATATTTTAT
>KZ451911.1:2420862-2441900 GCA_002786265.1 Apostasia shenzhenica | reverse complement strand
TGTGGGGGTCCCAGGAAACACCGAAGAGAAAGAGAGTTCCGGGAGACGGCGGCGCGCAAAGGGGCGAGCCAGTTAATGGATAACCTGCATGTCACACCATTTTACTTTATTTATGCGTTACTCATTTATTCTTAGTTAATTACGCTATGCACACTCAAAATATTATAAAATCTTACATACACACACTTAAGTTAAAATTTAGTCAAAATCTATTTGAAAAAAAAAAGATTTTTGTTAGTAAATCATTAAAATTATATTTTTACCTTTAATAGTACATATTTTTTCTTCCTCGATATCACACTAAAGCGCTGATCTGTCCTAAAATCAATTCACGTCGCTAATATTTTCTTCCCTTACCACAACCTAAACATCAAAATTTTAAGATTTTCACTCAAAATATATTTAAATATCCTTAAAATAATATGATGAACGGTTCAATTTTTTTGTAACCTAACTATAGTTAGGTTATTAAAAAATTATAATTACTCATTAGAATGAAAACAAGTAAAAATGTGTGTATGTAAGATTTTATAATATTTTGAGTGTGCATAGCGTAATTAACTAAGAATGGATGGGTAACGCATAAATAAATCGAAATGGTGTTGCATGTAGGTAATTATCCCTATATTAAAAGAAAATTCCAGTTTGTTTAACTCTTTCCGGCAAGTTTTGAGCACAGTCTGGTGCTTAGGGGTTTGGTTAGGTAACTTTTTAGGAAATAATTAAATGACTTGGCCTTAAGACCTTTTTCTATAGCCTAAAATAAATTTATTTTTCTTGAATTCCCAAAAAACTTTCATTTTTACGCTCCAATCCACTTGAAGCCCCGGACTCAGCAAGTCCTTATCTTCTAATTTGTTCAATTTTTCTTCTTTTCAATACCAATTTGTTTGAAAATTATAAAATATTCATGTGACTATTCACGAAGACCATTTTAAAAATTATTAACAAATATTTGAATATGAAATTATATGGCTACTCAAATATCTTTTATAGTCTCATACTTACTACCTTGTCCCTTTGAGCTTATATTTGATTGTGAGTTGCACATTGTGTCAATTCCGTCCAAAAAAAAGAATAGAATTTCATGCTAGTTGTTTTAATTTTCTTAGTTGTTGCGCCTCATTTGTTGTTGGGAACTCTTTTGCTATTTGTCTCAATATTATGTTTTTATGACAAGTATCACTTTTAACTTTTAGAACTCTTTTTAGACAGGTTCCATCTAGTCATTTCTTATTGTGGTTGCAATGAGAAATTCTGGGGCTATATTTTAGACTATTTTGAACCTAGTTCTTTATCTTCTTATTTATGGGGCCATATTTTAGACTATTTTGATCCTAGATTTTATTTGCTTATTTATTTTTAGTTTTACTTTGTATAGATGTTTATTTAAGATTTTTTACATTGGTATTTATATTACAAACTAAATACAATTTGATATTTATTTTCATTACTTTCTAAGTTTTAGTAAGGAATTTTAGGATTTTTCTCACGCCGTTTTGATAGCATTGTGAGTATTGCCTCTTTTTTTCTCTCAAGATTTTCATTGTAGAATTGGTTAAGATAATAAAATTCTTAAATATTAATAATTTATTTGATTTGGTTAAAAAAAATTCTTTAATTCAAGAGACATCCCAGCCTATTTAATTGACTACTTCAAGCGATTTCAAGCAGGACGAAGACGATATAATAAAATTAATTAGTCAAGTAATTCTGATTCATCCCATAAATCTGAATTCGTTTTAGAAGCATGAAACGGCTTCCAGGCCACGAAGTCGAAACTATCGAAAAGGTGATTTTAAACTCGCGGTCACTTCTTCTTTTTTCTCAGATTTTTAGAAAAAATATATCTGGGGATAAATTTGGTATTTTTCTCAAAGCTAAAATTAAAGAATAATTTAATCTGATAAATTTAAAATTTAAAGAAAAATAACAAATCATCTTTTGACTCATAACCACATCTCTTAGATATCTCAAATTTTGATACATATTCTTGTGAGAATTTTAAATTAATAATATTCAAATAAACATTTTTAATAAATATTTTTTTATTTACTTTTATTATAAAATTTATGTATTTTATTATTTTTGTGGTTTTATTGTGAGATGAAGTGATTTCTAAATTAATATTCATCCAAATAAAAATAAATTAAAGTAGATTCAAAACTAGTTTCAAGCTACTTTTCATCCAAACAAAATTTAAGTTTGAAACTGCTTCATTTATCTGAAACTGCTTTAAATTTTGAATCCGATTCTATTTATTTTGAATCTGAATTCACTGTCAAACAGGCCAAAAATGCTCGACATACATGAACAACTAAAACCACGTTCAAGTCTATAGAAATCTTCTCGTGATTTCCTGAGGGGGACTCTTTAAAGAAAACTCTTCGTGCAGTGCAGGTAAAGTCGGGTCAAATCTTAATTACTAAAACCAAAAGATCTCAAGATGCTATAAATCCTGGGTCTATTTGATTGACCGCTTCAAGCAGTTTCAAGCGGAACGAAGCTGATTTAATAAAATTAAGGGATAATTACCAACATGCCACACAATTTAGTTTTATTTATGCCTTACGAACCCATCTATTCTTAGTTAATTACGCTATGCACACTCAAAATATTATAAAATCTTATATACACATATTTTAACTTTTTTTTATTGTATAATTTTTTAATAACGTAATTATAGTTAGATTACAAAAAACTGAGCCGTTTATCATATTATTTTAAGAATATTTAAATATATTTTGAGTGAAAATCCTAAAACCTTAATATTTAGGTGGCGGCAAAGGACGAGGACATCCGCGACGTGAATTAATTTTAGGATAAATCAGTGCTTTAGTGTGGTATTGAGGAAAAGAAAAATATGTACCATTAAGAGTAAAAATATAATTTTAATGATTTACTAACATAATATTTTTTTCAAAATAGATTTTGATTAAGTTTTAACTCAAATGTGTGTATATAAGATTTTGTAATGTTTTGAGTGAGCATAGTATAATTTACTAAGAATGGATGGGTAAGACATAAATAAAACTAAATTGTGTGACATATAGGTAATTATCCTTAAAATTAATTAGCCAAACAATTCTGATTCTTCCCATAAATCTGAATCCATTTTAGAAGCGTGAAACGGCTTCGAGGCCACGAAGTTGAAACCACCAATGCGGTAGTTTCGGACTCGTGATCACTTCTTCTTTATTCTCAGATTTTTAGTAAAATATATCTGGGAATAAATTTAGTATTTTTCTCAAGGTTAAATTAAGGGATAATTAAATCTAATAAATTTAATATTTAAAAAATAATAATAAATTATCTTTTGACTCATAACCATATCCTTTAAATATCTCAAATTTTGATATATATTCTCGTGAGAATTTTAAATTAATAAAAATTTAAATAAATTATGAAATTTTAAATATATATATATTTATTTATTTTTATTATAAATTTTATTTTTGAGATTTTATTGTGAGATGAAGTGGTTTCTAAATTAATATTCATCCAAATAAAAATAGATTTAAAACTAGTTTTAAGCTACTTTTCATCCAAACAGAATTTAAGTTTGAAACTGCTTCACTTATCTGAAACTGCTTCAAACTTTGAATTCGATTCTATTTATTTTGAACCTGAATTCACTGTTAAACAGGATATTAAAAGGCATCGACTGCCTGGCACACTGCTAGATTAATATTTTACATTTATCTTTGTAGAATAACACATATAAACAAAATCACAAATAATGACATCGACTGCCTGGCACATATAGCGACATTAGGTGATTTTAAATGGATAATGGCTATACTTCTTCATTCTGATTTTTGTAATATCCTTAAAAAGAATATGACATAATAAACTTTTCTAACATTTTATCAAGATATATATAGCCACACCACAATTAAAAAAAATCACAAATAATAAGAAAGTCAATCAATAAGAAGACAAAAACATGCTGAACCTCATAACAAAAAAGTGAAGGGCAAAGGGGAAGTGAAGCATAAAAAGTGAAGTGAACCTCATAACAAACAATTAGCATTACTTTCTTCTTGATTTACAGTTTTATGATCAAGTTCCTATCAGGACCCAATATTTGAACAATAAAAACGTCGATTATTGATCAGAGGTTACTTACTATTCTTTCAAATATTGAATTAAGTATATATCTTCTACTTATTATTATTATTTATTGATGCATTGATCTGAATTATAATTACTACTAGAAAAATTTAATTGAATAAAATGGAAAGAAAGAAAATGAAATCACATAGCAATATGCACAACGAACATCCACATCCTACTAGAGGTATTGTTCAAATAAAATAGTTTGTATTACTTTTCTTGATGAAAACAATAATATATGTTAAGTGTAAAAATAGCTTCGAAAAAAAGAAAGACATATAGTTCACTATCAGAACAATAAAAGAAAATTATTCGAGAACAAAAGTAAAAGGCTTTCCATGCAATAAATCTACATATATACTTGGTAAACAACTGACACAACAATTAAAATATTTACTTTCAAATATATACTGATATTTCAAATATATACTTTCATATATCAATAAAAATTAAAATTAAATATAATATTATATTTTTCAGGATGTTAACTGAAACGAGGATAAAAGATAGAACAATTGACAAATTAGTTATGATATTTGGAGAACAAGCCAAACATTTGGCAAATATAATAATAAATAATTTTGAGGCAATGAAAATTGAGATATTATTATACTTTATGCAAGATCATAATTAATATGAATATTCTTGCAATTAAATATCAAAAAATTATAAACATGAATGTATTCCAAACAAGGAAAAAATTATAATGCAGAAAAAAGAATTGAAGAACTACAACAAAAATGGTTCTACTTCAATATTCATCAGTATACTCAGAAATACAGAAATATTTCAAGAATTATATTTAGGGGGCGTTTGGTTCGTTGTTATCTTGGTGTTATGTGATGTAATCTAAATGTCATGACATCTACATGTCATCTTTTAACTAATAATTTTATAATCTAATAGAAAATTATTTGTAGATGTCATTAAACCAAACAATTGTCTTCTCTAGATAACATAACATAACATCAAGATAACATTGAACCAAACGCCCCCTAAGTGTAAATTCCAACGTTGAAGTTGAAGATGAAGCAATCAAAAATGGTTTCAGTCAAAAAAAATTACGTAAAGAAATTTGAAGAGGTAATTTGCTTAAATTTCATCTTTCCAGTATATATATATATATATAAATACATATATGTGCTACAAAACTTTAAAAAATTAATTAATTAATTACCTTTTTTTAACCAATTTTAATACTCAATAACTAATTTTCTTTTATGATTCTTTTTCACACTTACATTTGTCCACCAGAATGCTCTATAAAAAATTCTAGATCTTAGAAAATTAATTACCATGAAGAAAAGTCTCCAATTTATTATGATCTTGCGCAAGATATTTTCTTGATTTTTGCAAAATTATATGTATTTAGTTTTCTTTTTACTTTTTAGAATTATGAACTGTTTAAGTACTGGATCATCTAATTGTGACTTGGATTACTTTTATGTATTTGGTTTTATTAATGTTCATGCATGCATTTGAATATTCTTTGATGGTCAATTTATTTTTGGCTTATTATTTGATGTTCAATTTTCTTGATCTTCTTTAAACTTCTTTGATCTTCTTTGACCTTCATTGAGAACTTGTTCATTTGTTGGCCTTTTTATTACCATGCATTATTGTTGTATAGAAAATGTCATTCCACCACTCCCGGCTTCCCCAGTGGCTGACAACGATAGGACCGCAAGCACAGGTTCAACAATTGTTTGCATTATCTTCCCTCCGAAAAATCCGGACAGGGCTCCACCCCTCCCCGTCTATAAATATCCTTGTACGGGCTTTTGAAGGGAGGGGGCTGGAACCACCAGATTTTTTCTTTTTTACTCTTGTACTAAGCCGAAACGGCTCCCCTCTCTTGAGATATAGTGGAATATTGTAGGTTGATTCGGTGGATGTAGGGGATCTCCTCTCTAAATCACCTTAAACTTCTGTATGTTCTTCTGGATATTTATTCTCTCATT
The DNA here is from genome assembly GCA_002786265.1 of Apostasia shenzhenica. Lineage (NCBI taxonomy): Eukaryota > Viridiplantae > Streptophyta > Magnoliopsida > Asparagales > Orchidaceae > Apostasia > Apostasia shenzhenica. The sequence continues at coordinate 2,435,823 of KZ451911.1, read as the reverse complement.
AAGGCCTTAATCATCAGGCTCAGATTACTGCGTGTTGCTGTCTCACGGAGCTCTCCTCGTTCATCTCTTTTTTTTTTTTGAAATTCGGCCGTATCCTATAATACTATAACAGTAAATAAAGATACATCAAGTACAAAAAGTACAATCCTCTTTGAGAATCACACAAAAATTGAATGGGAGGGACATGCTCTTTCGTCATTCTATATCATCTAAACAGAAAAGAGAAGCTACAAAATCTACCCCTTTATTTGTGGCTCTGTATACATGAGTGATTCTATACACCTTAATGGCACAAAAAAGTGTAGAGATCTGAGCCATAGTTCAGTCAGGAGGATGTTCTCTGGCTGCCCGATGAAGGTCTGTAATGGTGATGGCTGAGTCACCCTCTATCCAAATCCTGTCCGTCGTATCCGCCCACTCCCGGGCGGCTGTCATCGCGATGAGCACTCCCAACGCTTTTGCCGTCGGAGTGGCATAGGTGTAGAGCTTGGAGCCTTCTGCTAGGAGGAGATTGCCACAGTGATCCCGCACAACCCCACCCACGCCGGCCGCACCGTTTTGTTTAATGAAGCCGTCAAAATTCACCTTAATCCATCGTGGGGGTGGGGGATCCCAATGGGATGCGGAGAGGTTACAACAACCTTCAAGGCTGTTGGGATCCCAGCTCCCCACGTTGGATAAAGGTTGTTCTTGGGCCTCGCAAAAATTAACAAGTACAGCAATTACTCTACACAACAAGAAGGATTTGTTGTGGACGCGACCGTTGCGAGCTCTCCATGAGTGGTACAATGCAACCACCACTCGGATTGCCTGAGGGTCAGCTGGGTTTTTATGGACTCGTGATTGCAGGTTGCTGGGGAAAAGATTCAGTAGATGAGTGTTGCGTTCTTGTGGTGGCTGGTTTGCCTCAGCCAGATCATCCACCGTTGCTAGCTGGATGGATGTTGTAGCAGCAAGGAAGATTCTCTTACAGAGACAGCGATAATTGCTGCTATTCCAGCAGTAGAGTTGTGTTCTGCTGTTGGTCCAGCAACAGATTGCGCTGCTGTAGCAGCAGCAGCAGCAGATTTTTGGACCTGCGCGTCGCTTAAATCGACTGTTGGGTGCCGATTTTGCAGCCCCAGTCTTGTATTGGATCCGTTGTCGTCAGAGAAACTTGCAGTAAAAATGTTGCACAAAAAAATCCCTGTTGTTGCCAGCAAGTCTGGGTACTTTTTGAGGGAATTGCTCTCCTTCATCATTGCAAGTGAGAGGGTTGGAGGTGGCGGGTACAGCAGCACTCTTTCCCTTAGACAGATTCTGCCCCAAATCCTATAATGTAGGGAGGCTTGCCATGCTAGCGGGACAAAAATCTGCAGCTGAGATGTGATATGTATGTTGCATTTTCTGCATTTTCGCACTTTGCTAGTCTGTGGTAGGAGCCTTTCTTTTCTTGGACTTGCAGCTGACTGGGCAGGAATGTGCTTGCTGAGGGGGAGACAAGGGGTTGGTCTGTAACTCACAAATGGCCTCTTCAGGTGGCACAATCTCAATTCCTGTTGCTGTTTCGGCCTACTATTTTTGTAAGGCATCGAAAACTATGCATGTGAAGCTGCATTCACAAACAAAATAATACAAGTCCTCTTCTGTCGAGCAGCCCTAAGGGCATCTATTAGTCTCTCGCAGATGCCTTCATTTGAGCCAAGAGAATGTTGGGATAATATCATAACAAATCCTTCAAAGAAATGTGACAAAATATGGCTGGGCTCTCAATTTCCAGACCCCGCTTGACTCTCGTCCCTTTGATGCCAAGTACGACCTTAGGAGCAACCTGGGGAACCCCCTCCTTCTTCTTGGCTACCTCTCTTATTTTACCTCCTTCCCTCTTCTTGTCCTTTTCATCCTTCTTCTCACCAACTTGAGTACTTGCGGGAGGTGGACAAGGAAAGGATGGTCTCCCTACCTTTATGGGGGAAGGGATCGGCTTGCTAAGAGGAGCGAGACTACAAATCACTAGGGGCGTCTTCGCCAAACTCCCTTCAGGTGGAGCCCTTACCTTACGGAAGAGCTATTCAATGCCTTCACCCTTTAGCGAAATCTTCCCAGAGTCCAGCTTTTCTCCCACAGGCGTCTGATGCGCAACGCTCAGCTCCTTCCGCACCCCAGTCTTCAGAGACGTCTTAACCGGGGAGTCAGAGATGCATAACACTTCCGTCACCTTCTCTCCATCAGCAGACCCCTGCGCAGATTCTAGAGTTCACACCAGAACCCTAGCAACCTGCGCCAGAGGCATCTTCTCCTGCGAACCCACAGTCGGAGTTCCCGCCTCTAGTTCCTGGAGCACCACGACGGCCATGTCAATCGTCGAGTTCGGTGACCCTTCAGATAGCTCCGAGCACCTTCTCTTCTCAGAGGGAGGCGCATTGACCGGAGGGCCACTAGACCTCTTCTTCTTCTTGGGAAAACCTTTCAGAGTCATCCACTTTTGGCTCTCCGCCATTTCTCTAACAATTCACTCTTTTCCTTGCAGGATTTCTTGAAGCTGGCAGGGGAGAATGCGAATCGGCAGGGAGCCACCTCGGTCTCACCCTGACAAGTCTTGGGCAGCGCATCCACCCTTGCGACAGTTTGCATCCCAGGACTCACATTAATATTCGCGCCCTGACAAATGCGGGGGATTGACGTTAACGCGTGATTCCCGCGCTGCATCTCAGCCATACACATGACGCTGATGTAGCATTAACCTTCATTTATAACCATTATTATTATTTTTGAAGGCCCTAAAGAACCTCGGCCATGAGAGTTAAGCTAAACCTCAGCAACGACGTTTCGAACTCACACTGTCCACGACGATTCTGGACCATCTAGCAACACCGGCGACGACGCCTCCCAGCTGCATCCATCGCTGTCGACGTGCTATAACTACACCATTTTCAATACAGCATACTTCTTCCTAGCACGCGAAGCAAGGGCCCACATGCTTCAGCCGCTGCAGACCCCTAGAAGAATCAGCAAGATCAAGAAGTCAAGTCCTCTTTCCACCACTCCCGGCTTCCCCAGTGGCCAACAGCGGTAGGGCCGCAAGCACAGGCTCAATATTTGTTTGCATTATCTTTCCTCCGAAAAATCTGGACAGGGCTCCACGCCTCCCCGTCTATAAATACCCTTGTACGAGCTTTTGAAGGGAGGGGGCTGGAACCATCGGATTTTTTCTTTTTTACTCTTGTACTAAGCCCAAACGGCTCCCCTCTCTTGAGATATAGTGGAATATTCTAGGTTGATCCGGTGGATGTAGGGGATCTTCTCTCTGAACCACCTTAAATCTCTGTGTGCTCTTCTGAATATTTATTCTCCCATTAAGGCCTTAATCATCAGGCTCAGATTACTACGTGTCGTCGTCTCTCAGAGCTCTCCTCGTTCATCTCTCTTTTGGGACCCGCTGTTTCCCATGTCAACAATAAATATATAAAATACGTTCTAATTAAGTTTTGAATGGGTATATTTACAATTTTTATGTGTATTATTCATGAATATAAACGAGCTGAGGCTAAAAGTTTATTAGATTTGGTCCATCAAATGAATTGACCATCCATTGAAAGAACACCACACAATAAAGTTAGCTGGAACGATTAATCCATTGATTTTTATTTTTCTATTAGTAATTATTTGTGCAAATATCGTAGAATAAAATTGCAAAACATGACATTATTTTCAAGATATATCAAATGAATATGGATCTTCTATTAAAAAAAATGAATATGGATCAATTGTTACCAAGAAATATATATAGTAATTTATTTCTTAACTCATTTATTAATAAATGCGTAAGTAATTGAAAGGATTTCTATGTATGCATACCATGCATATACTTATAAATGTCCCATAATTTAAATAGACATGCTTAAAGTATTTAACGTAGCCTCAGCAGGAATTTATTTCAGAGACCTAGGCGTTAAAAAATTAAAATGGTAAACCTAAATGATATTATGCACTACTATTAGAGTCTTGGATGTAATTTACCTTTATAAAATACCATTTATTTATAATTTTTTTATATTACAATTCAACTTCGAGACACCTATTTCGAGCTGAACAGGCATTTCAATCCAATCTGGGGCGCACCACTAACATAAATAGAAGACATTTTACTGTCGACGTGATTTTATATTTTATAATTATCATTAATGTCTTATGCAATTTGCACTAAGATTTTTTATTTTTTAATTTTTTATAGATACACCAAGTGTTGTTAAGAATAAAAAAATCTCGTTGATTTAATGCCTTATGCAATTTGGAACCAAGATTTTTTTTTTATTTTTTTTATAGATGCACCAAGTATTGCCATATAGCTAAATGAAAAAACTTAAATTTTTTTTTTTAAAAATTAGCCATGCCCAAAATCTTAAATTTTTTTTTTTAAAAAAACTTAAAAAATTATTTTATATCTCATCTCACACAAATTCCAACATTAAACAATCACTTTATTTCACATCCAACATAATTCTCAATAAATCAATCAACTTTATTTCATATCCTACACAATATTTAATATAATCAACTTACTTTATTTCACATCATACATATTTTTCAAAAATAATTAAAAATTTCAATCAAATCTTCTTTTTTTTTTTTATTACCAAACAGAGCCAAAGAGTCTCGTTGATCGAGCCGGTTCATCTGTAATATTCAAAATGTTATTAGAAATGTGATATACATTATAGATGAAGTCAAAACCTAGCAATTATAAGTTCTCAGACAAAAAAAAAACTAATTATTATAAGTTCTTTAATAAAGCAAAATGAATTTTTCTTTTTCTTTTTTGATAGGAAACTAAATGAAATTTTCAATTCTTTCAGCTGTATATAAAGTTATATATATTTTTCAATTATTTAATCCATGTCATTAATTAATAGTTTATTGGCATTAATCTAATTAATTATATTCATAAATATTGATACTATTTTATATTCATAAAGTTATCAGTTGAAATGATCAGTTCAATTCTAATAAAAAAATGTCATTCCATAAATAAATTTTATTATTAAAATTTAATTATACATTTTATATTATATATATATATATGTATTTTAAAATAAGAAAAATTACATTATATATACCAAAATAATAACTAACTACTTTCACTTCTAGCCAATCTTCTCTCACTTTTATTCAATAAGATAACTAAATTTATTTCGTATCATATATATCTATATTAAAAATAAAATTTTACTTTATTTTATATTAAATCTATATATAAATAATAACTAATTATTTTAACCTTTTTTTATATATTTTAATAAAATAATTAATTTTATTTCAATTTATGCAATAGTGCAATATTTTGAAATCAATTAGTGATAACTGACAGTATTCTCCTGATTCAACGGGGATGAAGGCTCTTGAATATTATTTTACTAAGAGCTCTCAAATTTAAATCATATTTTTACTTTAATTTTCAAATAAAATAAAAAAATTATAGAACAGATGATAAATAAAAAAAAAACAATGTGGTGAAGCAAGATAATTCTTTTAACCCCACCAAACAAATAATATTATAAAAAAATTTATTAATGATATAAGTAAAATTAGAAGTATAAAAGAGTAAATTATTATATAGATTTTTGAGATATTAAAATTTTTATAAATATTGGTTAAAAATTTTAAAAAAAAATTAAATTTATCTGTAAAGTTGTAAAAGTGCTATAATTTAATTTGTTCCTTTTTTCAAGATTATTTTCGCTAGACTTTTGTAATAAAAATTTAATTTTTTATTTTTAAATTAATTTAAGCTATTAAATAGCTATTATATGTCTCTACCATCATATTTTTTAAAGAAAATTAATAAAAAAAAATTTACTCAAAAAATTTAAAACTAAAAAAGTAAATATTATTACTTCATAATTATATACTAAAAAATCAAAAAAATAATTTTTCTAGAAAATTAATAATTATATTTTAATTTGATCTAAGAGATGATAATTTTACAATCTCAAGAACTTAAATTAAGATTTATAAAAAGCGAAGACCAATTTGAAATACTTTTCAGACCTCAGGGGTTCAGGTGTAATTTATCCTTATATTTATATGATTAATTTTTATTTTTATAAATTGTTTTGTTTTTTTTGGCACAGAATCTCTGACCGGTATCTCGACAATTGTATTACAAATACTATCAGATAGTTGTATTTTGTGAACAAAATATACGTGATATAGTGATGCAACTCGGATTAATTTGGTTTGATTTCATAAGAACCGAAATCAAATTAACTAAACTCAGTTTTATAGTTTCAGGAACTGGAATCGAGTCGAGTTTACTAGATCTGAACTAGACTCGAATTGAAATTTTTTAGTTTCAACCCGGGTCGGTTTCGATTCCAAATTTAAAACATAATTGCTCATAATATTATCACTAAAAAAATATAGCAACAAAGAACAAAAAATTCAAATAATTTTTGATAATCAAATCAAACATAAATTTAAATTACAAGTTTTAATTTTGAATTCATCACAATTTACTCACAAATAGTTAATATCAACACTTATGTTAAACGGCTATAATCAACTAACCATATAGCAGAAATATAATCGATCAACAATTAAGTCAGCACGGGCCAGCTCCAGCTTACTCGAACAATAAAAACGAGAACTAACCCTAAACTACAACTGACTAACCCTAAAGTAAATTTGAAGCTAGACCCAAAAAGAATCAAATTTAAACATAATCAAATTGATTTGCTCGGTTTAGTTACGGGTCGGTTTTCTATTCTTCGGATATATTTGCACACATGTAATATTATGGTATAATATAATAAAATTTGTGTGAAATGTATGTAAAAATCACTTCAATCGATTATTTTATTTGTGATTTGAAATTTTTCAATGTCAAACACTTTTTTCTTGGAAGTCTTTTTGAAAACGAAAAGTGTAAGGTTAAACTTATCGAAAAGCCGGAGTTCACAAAGTTATAGCTATCAATTTGTCTTTTTTGAAGTTCATACATGCACTTCATTATTTAGCACAAGGACTAAAATTCGAATCAAAATGATATTATTTTAAATAATAATAATAATAAATAAATTTTTATTATATTCTACACAAAATTTAATATAAAAAATATTATTTTATTTTACATACTCAATTATTTTAAATAAAATTATTTAACTTTATTTTACATTTCATACTAAAATACTCAAATTAAATATTTTGGTCTAGGATATGAAATAAAGTTGCTAATTTTATTGAAAATAAGTAAGTATATGAAATAAAATAATATTTTTTATATTATAATTTATGTATAATATAATAAAAATTTATTATTATTATTATTAATTTTTAAATGAGTATCACTACGATAAGAAATGACGAAATATCCTACTAACTTCATAATCTAATTATATTATATCATAATTTAAGTAATACACTTACGTTTCCCTTTGAAGTAAACTCTTTCTCATTTTTTATATAATGTGATCAAACAAGATAATTCTTTTAACCCCACCAAACAAATAAGATTATAAATTTTTTTATTAATGATAAAAGTAAAATTAGAAGTATAAAAGAGTAAATTATTATATAGATTTTTGAGATATTAAAATTTGTATACATTGAATCACATATTTTGATTTACAGCATTTGAATTACCGATATTTTATTTATTTACATAATTACATTTGGAGTAAATTGCATTCGTGATCTAAGGTCATAATGTCAAATTTTTAAAAAAAATTAAATTTATCGGTAAAATTGTAAAAGTGTTATAATTTAATTTCTTTCCTTTTTTCAAGATTATTTTCGCTAGATTTTTGTAATAAAAATATAAATTTTTTATTTTTTAATTAATTTAAAATATTTATATATTTTAAATGGCTATTATATGCCTCTACCATCATATTTTTTAAAGAAAATTAATAAAACTTTTTTCACTTAAAAAATTTAAACCTAAAAAAGTAAATATTATTACTTCAAAATTATATATTAAAAAATCAAAAAAAAATTGTAGAAAATTAATAATTATATTTTAATTTGAACTAAGATATGATAATTTTACAATCTCAAGAACTTAAATTAAGATTTATAAAAAGTGAGGACCAATTTGAAATTCCTTTCAGACTTCAGGATTCCAGATGTAATTTACCCTTATATTTATATGATATCATCAGCTTTATAAATCTCAGACCAGCAGTAAGAGCGGTATCTCAAGAGCCATGCCGTTCACCCGTAATTCGCTGATCTTCGGCTCCTTCTTCCTCCTCCTCCTCCTCCCTCTCCGCCACCTCCTTCTTCTTGTTCGGAGATTCATGGAAAATGAATCCTCTCAAAGAGCGAAGCTCCCACCAGGCCCATGGAAGCTTCCAATACTGGGAAGCATCCACCACCTACCCGGCGAGCAAACCCACCGGAGGTTCCACAGCCTGGCGGTGAAGTACGGCCCTCTCTTCCACCTCAAGCTCGGACAAGTCGACTTCATCGTCGCCTCCTCGCCGGAATTTGCCGAGCAAGTTCTCGGCACCCACGACAAACTCCTGGCCTCCCGTCCTACCCTCGTGGCGGTCAAGGCGATCGGCTACGACTCCTCCGGCATCGGCTTCTCCCCTTACGGCGCATACTGGCGGCAGCTGCGCAAGATCTGCACGCAGGAGCTTCTCAGTTGTAAAAGGGTGGCGTCATTCGGATTTATCAGGGAGGAAGAAGGCGAGAGGCTCGTGCAAGAGATCCGAGAGGCGGCGGCGGGGGTTTCGCCGGTGAACCTCACGGAGATGCTGATGTCGCTGACTAACAGGTCTGCTAATTTAGAGCCCTGTTTGGCGCGAGAACCAAAACACTAAAATAATACTAATTTAAAATATAACAATAATAATAATAAATAAATTATTTTAATTATTCTACATAAATTTTAATATAAAAAAATAATATTTTTACTTCATATATTTAGAAACTTTTAATAAAAATATAAATTTTATTTCATATCTTAGATCAAAATACTTGATTTGAATAGTTTGGTTTAGAATGTTAAATAAAATTGATATTTTTATTTTAAATTGTATATAAAGTAAAATAATATTTTATATATTTGAATTTGTGTAAAATAATTTAAAATATTTATTATTATTATTATTATTATTTAAATTAGAATCATTTTAATCCTATTTTGGTCCTCGCGCCAAACAGGGCTAAAAGTAAAATATTTTTTATAACAACATACATTTCTTTCAATATAAAAAGTCTATTTAATTTATTTCGTATCTTAAATTACTTTTAATGTATCAATAAACTTTCTTTCACAACTCATATAATTTTAAATATAGCTAGCTTTACTTCTCATTATACATATACATATATTAAGATAAGACAATAAATTTCATGATAAAACTAAATTGATCTTATTGTCAAATAGGCTTAAACAGAATTTTTTTTTACCTACAATTTTGAAGACTTTATGGAACGTATATTTTATATTCTTTGAGAACAAACTTAATTAGGCTAATTGCTGATCGGATATTAATCATATAACTAAACTTTTTTTTTTCCAATTTTATATATCATGAGAATCACCTCATTCAATTCTTTGGTATGTGTAATTGATAGTAGATAAAGTAAAAGATATTCCAACACTGTAAAAATATATTGTGAGAATTACATTCGAATTTCGTGCAAGTTATATATGGAAATGGGTTTGGTTGGCCCCAATTCGATCTCGCTTTAGATACGACCTAAATGCTCTCTGAGTTAGAATATTCGATCCTATCTCTAATTCGCAACTTACCTAATGAGTTTAGATTCATAGGTTATGACTCGAAAATAATTTTATGCGTATTCTTGCAACGGTGCAGGCAGATCACAAGGGCTGCGTTTGGAAAGGAGTGTGCGAGCCGGCAAAGGTTTCTCTCTGCATTGAAGAAGACGATGAAGCTGCTGCCGTTGCTGAGGGTGGCCGATCTGTTTCCATCGCTGAGCTCTCTGATCTGCATGATGGATGGGTCGTTACTCGAGATGAGGAGGATTCGCCGGGAAATGGACGGCGTTTTGGATGAGATAATTCGAGAACATCGAGCGAAGAGAGGACGTGATCATCATGATCAGTTAATGCAGGAGGATTTGGTGGACGTTCTGCTGAGGATTCTGGAGCGAGGAGACCTGCAGATTCCTCTCACCATAGATAACGTCAAAGCCGTCATCTTGGTAAATATAGATCATATACATATATATGATTTATATATACAAATAATATTATCATATATATATATCAAGCAGAAGATGTTCTCTGGCTGCCGATGAAGGTCTAATGTATGGCTGATCACCCTCTATCCAAAATCCTGTCCGCTATCCGCCCAACTCCCGGCGCTTCACGCGCATAGCACTCCCAACGCTTTTTCCTCGGAGTGCATATGTGTAGAGCTTGAGCCTCTGCAGGAGAGATTGCCACCATGATCCCGCACAAACCCCACCCACGCCGGCCGCACCGTTTTGTTAATGAAGCCGCAAATCACCTGAAATCCATCGGGGTGGGGAACCAATGGATCGGAGAGGTTACAACCAAACCTTCAAGCTGTTGAGATCCCAGCTCCCCACGTGGATTATAGTTGTTCTTGGCCTCGCAAAAATTAACAAGTACAGCAATTACTCTACACAACAAGAAGGATTTGTTGTGGACGCGACCGTGCGAGCTCTTCATGAGTGTACAATGCAACCACACTTCGATGCCTGAGGCCTCAGCTGGGTTTTTATGACTCGTGATGTGCAGGTTGCGGGATAAAATTCAGTAGATGAGTGTTGCTCTTGTGGTGGCTGGTTTGCCTCAGCCAGATCATCCAGCCGTGCTAGCGATGATTTGAGCAGCAAGGAAGATTCTCTTACAGAGACCGGAATAATGCTGCTATGTCCGAGCAGTAGATTTGTGTTCTGCTGTTTGTCCAGCAACAATTGCGCGCTGTAGCAGCAGTCAAGCAGCAGCAGATTTTGGACCTGCAGAGCGTGCGCTGTAAATCGACTGTTGTGTGCCGATTTTGCAGCCCCAGCTTTGTATTGGATCCGTTAGTCGCAGAGAAAACTTGCAGTAAAAATGTTGCACAAAAAAAATCCCTTTGTTGCGCAGCAATCGGGTACTTTGAGAGGGAATGTGCCTCCTTCATCATGCAAGTGAGAGGGTGAGGTGGCGGTACAGCAACACTCTTTCCCTTAACAGATTCTGCCCAAATCCTATAATGAGGAGGCTTGCCATGCAGCGGGACAAAAATCTGCAGCTAATGTGATATGTATGTTGCATTTTCTGCATTTCGCACTTGCTGTCCTGTGGTAGAGCTTTCTTTTTCTTGACTTGCAGCTGATCTGCAGGAATTGTTGCTTGCTGAGGGAGAACAAGGGGTTGTCTTAACTCACAAGAATGCCTCTTCAGGTGCCGACAATCTCCCAGATCCTGTTGCTGTTTCGGGCCCTACTAATTTTGGTTAAGGGGCATCGGAAAACGTATGCATGTGAGGAGGCTGCATGTGCACAAACAGAAATAATACAAGTCCTCTGTCTGTCGAGGCAGCCACATAAGGCATCTATAGTCTCTCGCAGATGCCTTCATGTTGAGCCAGGAGAGAATTTGATAATATCATAAGCAAAGTCCTCAAAGGAAATGAGCAAAATATGCTGGGCTCAATCCAGACCCCGCTTGACCTCTCCCTTTGATGCCAATTACACCCTAGGACAAACCTGGACCCCCTGCCTTCTTCTTGGCTACCTCTCTTATTTACCTCCTTCCCTCTTCTTTCCTTCATTCCTTGGCTTCTCACCAAACTGAGACTGTGCGGGGTGGAACAAGGAAAGGATGCGTCTCCCTAACCTGTAAATGAGGGAAGGAGCGGCTGCTAAGAGAGCGAGAGCTACAGAATCCTAGCGGGCGCTTCGCCAAAACTGCGCCTTCAGTGAGCCCTTACCTTACGGAAAGCTATTTCAAATGCCTCACCTTTAGCGGAAATCTCCCGAGATTCCAGGCTGTTCTCCGCACAGGCGTCCTGACGCACACGCTCAGCGTCCTCCGCACCCCAGTCTCAGAGACGTCTTAAGCCGGGGAGTCAGAGATGCATTAAACGACTTTCCGTCACTTCTTCTCCACAGCAGAGCCGCTGCGCAGGATTCTAGAGTTCGACACTCAGAACTCACCTAGCAACCTGCTCCAGAGCATTCTTCTCCGCTGAACCCACTAGTCGGATTCCCCGCCTCTAGTTCCTGGTAGCAACCACGACGCTCATTGTCAATCGCTTCCGAGTTCGTGACCCTCAGATAGCTCCGAGCACCTTCTCTTCTCAGAGGATGGCGCATTGACCGGAGTGGCGCACTAGACCTCCTCTTCTTTCTTGGGAAAACCTTTTCGAGAGTCATTCCCACATTTTGCTCTTCCCGCCATTCTCTAACAATTCACTCTTTCCTTGCAGGATTTCTTGAATGCTGGCAGGTGAGAATGCGAATTCGGCAGGAGCCCACCTCGTCTCACCCCTGCAAGTCTTGTGGCAGCGCCACCACCCTCTTGTCACAGTTGCATGCACCAGACTCACATTAATATTCGCTGCCGCGACATAATCGGGGGATTGACGTATAAACGCTGTTTCGCCGCGCGCGGCATTTCTCAGCCATACACACATGACGCTTGAATGTAGCATTAAACCTTCATTTTATAACCATTTATTGATTATTTTGAAGGCCCTAAAGAACCTCGGCCCATGAGGTAAGGTTAAGCTAAATCTTCATCTAGCAACGACGTCTTCGAACTCACACTGTCCACGACGATTCTGGACCATCTAGCAACACCCGGCGACGACGCCTCCCAGCTGCATCCATCGCTGTCGACGTGCTATAACTACACCATTTTCAATACAGCATACTTCTTCCTAGCACGCGAAGCAAGGCCCACATGCTTCAGCCGCTGCAGACCCCTAGAAGAATCAGCAAGATCAAGAAGTCAAGTCCTCTTCCACCACTCCCGGCTTTCCCAGTGCCAACAGCGGTAGGGCCGCAAGCACAGGCTCAATATTTGTTAGCATTATTCTTTCCTCCGAAAAAATGGCTGACAGGCTCCACGCCTCCCCGTCTATAAATACCCTTGTACGAGCTTTGAAAGGGGGGACTGGAACCTATCCGGATTTTATTCTTGTTAACTCTTGTACTAAGCCCAAACGGCCCCCTCTCTTTAGATATAGTGAATATTCTAGTTGATCCGGTGGATGTAGGGATCTTCTCTCTGAACCACCTTAAATCTCTGTGTGCTCTTCTGAAATTTTATTCTCCCATTAAGGCCTTAATTCATCAGGCTCAGATTTACTACGTGTCGTTCGTCTCTCAGAGCTCTCCCGTTCATCTCTCTTGTTGGACCCGGCTGTTCCTCATGCAACAATAAATATATAAAATACGTTCTAATTAAAGTTTTGAATGGTAATATTTACAATTTTATGTGTATTATTCATTAAATAAACGAGCTGAGGCTTAAAAAGTTTATTAGATTTGGTCCATCAAATGAATTGACCATCCATTGAAGAAAACCCACACAATAAATTAGCTGAACGATTAACTTCCATTGATTTTTTATTTTCTATAGTAATTATTTGTGCAAATATCGTAGAATAAAATTGCAAAACAAGACATTATTTCAAGATATATCAAATGAATATGGATCTTCTATTAAAAAAAATGAATATGGATCAATTGGTACAAGAGAATATATATAGTAATATATTCTTAACTCATTTATAATAAATGCGTAAGTAATTGAAATGATTTCTATGTATGCATACCATGCATATACTTATAAAAAATGTCCCATAATTTAAATAGACATTGCTTAAAAGTATTTAACGTAGCCTCAGCAGGAATTTATTTCAGAGACCTAGCGTTAAAAAATTAAAATGTAAACCTAAATGATATATCACTACTATTAGAGTCTTGGATGAATTACCTTTATAAAATACCATTTATTTATAATTTTTTATATTACAATTCAACTCGAGACAACCTATTTCGAGCTGAAACAGGCATTTCAATCCAATCTGGCGCACCACTAAATAAATAGAAGACATTTTACTGTCGACTGATTTATATTTTTAATAATCATAATGTTCTTATGCAATTTGCACTAAGATTTTTATATTTTAATTTTTATAGAGAACACCAAGTGTGTTAAGAATAAAAAAATCTCGTTTGATTTAATGCCTTATGCAATTTGGAACCAAGATTTTTTTTATTTTTTTTATAGATGCACCAAGTATTGCCATATAGCTAAAATGAAAAAACTTAAATTTTTTTTTTAAAAATATATGCCATGCCCAAAAATTCTTAAATTTTTTTTTTTAAAAAAAACTTAAAAAATTATTTTATATTCATCTCACACAAATTCCAACATTAAACAATCACTTTATTTCACATCCAACATAATTCTCAATAAATCAATCAACTTTATTATATCCTACACAATATTAATATAATCAACTTACTTTATTTCACATCATACATATTTTTCAAAAATAATTAAAAATTTCAATCAAATCTTCTTTTTTTTTTTATTATACCAAAAACAGAGCCAAAGAGTCTCGTTGATCGAGCCGGTCTCATCTGTAATATTTCAAAATGTTATTAGAAAAATGTTGAATAACATTATAGATTGAAGTCAAAACTAGCAATTATAAGTTCTCAGACAAAAAAAAAATCTAATTATTATAAGTTCTTTAATAAAGCAAAATGAATTTTTCTTTTTTTTTTTTGATAGGAAACTAAATGAAATTTTCAATTCTTTCAGCTGTATATAAAATTATATATATTTTCAATTATTTAATCCATGTCATTAATTAATAGTTTATTGGCATTAATCTAATTAATTATATTCATAAATATTGATATATTTTATATTCATAAAGTTATCAGTTGAAAATGATCAGTTCAATTCTAATTAAAAAAAGATGTCATTTTCATAAATAAATTTATTATTAAAATTTAATTATATATTATATG
>KZ451911.1:2372678-2397390 GCA_002786265.1 Apostasia shenzhenica | reverse complement strand
ATGATGCTCCAATCCCTGTGGGGGTCCCAGGAAAACACCGAAGAGAAAGAGAGGTCCGGGAGACGGCGGCGCGCAAAGGGCCGCGAGCAGTTAATGGATAAACCGCATGTCACACCATTTTACTTTATTATGCGTTACTGCATTTATTCTTTAGTTAATTAGCTATGCACACTCAAAACATTATAAAATCTTACATACACACACTTAAGTTAAAACTTATAAAATCTATTTGAAAAAAAAAGATTTTTGTGTAAATCATTAAAATTATATTTTTACTTCTAATAGGTACATATTTTTTCTTTCCTCATATCACACTTAAAGCGACTGATTGTCCTAAAAATCTAATTCACGTCGCTAAATTCTTCTTCCTATGCCCAAACCTAACATCAATAAGTTTTAATGATTTTCACTCAAAATATATTTAAATATCCTTTAAAATATGATGTAAACGGTTCAATTTTTTGTAATCTAACTATAATTAGGTTATTAAAAATTATAATATTATTAATAAAAAACGAAGTAAAATGTGTGTAATTAAGATTTTATATATTTTGAGTGTGCATAGCGTAATTAACTAAGAATGGATGGGTAAGGCATAAATAAAAAAATTGTTGGCATGTAGGTATTATCCCTAATATTAAAAGAAAATTCCAGTTTGTTTAACTCTTTCCCGCAAAGTTTTGAGCACAGTCTGGTGCTTAGGGTTGGTAGGTAACTTTTTAGGAAATAATTAAAATGACTTGGCTTAAGACCTTTTCTCTATAGCCTAAAATTAAAATTTTATTTTCTTGAATCCAAAAAAACTTCATTTTTATGCTCCAATCCACTTTTTGAAGGCCCCGATCAGGCAATCCTTATCTTCTAATTTGTTCAATTTTTCTTCTTTTCAATTCCTATTTGTTTGAAAATTATAAAATATTCACATGACTTTTCAAGAATACCATTTTAGTTTAAAATTATTAACAAATACTTGAATATGAAATTATATGCCTACTCAAATATCTTTTAAAGAAAATATTGACGTAGGATGTGGGGGTCCCAGGAAACACCGAAGAGAAAGAGAGTTCCGGGAGACGGCGGCGCGGCAAAGGTGCGAAGCCAGTTAATGATAACCTGCATGTACACCATTTACTTATTTATTGCGTTTACTCATTTATTTCTTTTAAGTTAATTACGCTATGCACACTCAAAACAATATTATAAAATCCTTACATGACCACCACTTAAGTGTACAACTTTACGTCAAAACTCATTGAAAAGAAAATCGATCTTTTTGTTAGTCAAATCACAAAACATTACCATTCTCTTCACCTTTATAGTAAACATATTTTTTTCTTCCTCGATACACCTAAAGCGCTGATCTCGTCCTTAAAAATCAAATTCACCGTGCCTACATATCTTTCTTTCCCCTTACCACAACCTAAACATCAAAATTTTAAGATTCACTCAAAAATATTATTTAAATATCCTTAAAATAATATGATGAACGGTTTAAATTTTTTGTAACAACTATAGTTAGTTATTAAAAAATATATTAATTGCCTATTATAAATGAAAACAAGTAAAAATGTGTGTATGTTAAGATTTTTAAATATTTTGAGTGTGCAAGCGTAAGTTAACTAAGAATGGGATTGGGAACGCATAAAATAAATCGAAATGGTGTTGCAGTAGGTAATTATCCCTATATTAAAAGAAAAATTCCAGTTTGTTTAAAAACTCTTTCCGGCAAGTTTTGGAGACAGTCTGTGCTTAGGGGTTTGGTTAGGTAACTTTTTAGAAATAATTAAATGATTGCCTTAGACCTTTTTCTATGCCTAAAATAATTTATTTTTTCTTTGAATTCCAAAAAACTTTCATTTTTTACGCTCCAATCCACTTGAAGGGCCGACTAGCAAGTCCCTATCCTTTCTAATTTGTTCAATTTTTTCTTCTTTTCAATACCAATTGTTTGGAAAATTTATAAAAATATTCAATGTGACTATTCACGAAAAGACCATTTTAAAAATTATTAACAAATATTGAATATGAAATTATATGGCACTCAAATATCTTTTATAGTTCTCATAACTTACTACCTTGTTTCCCTTTGAGCTTATATTTGACTTGTGAGTTGCACATTGTGTTTCAATTCCGATCCAAAAAAAGAATAGAATTTCATTGTAGTTGTTTTTAATTTTCTTAGTTGTTGCGCCTCATTTGTTGTTGGGAAAACTCTTTTGTATTTGTCTCAATATTATGTTTTTTATGAACAAGTATCACTTTTAACTTTTAGAAACTCTTTTAGGACAGTTCCATCTAGTCATTTCTTATTGTGTTGCAATGAGAAATCTGGGGCTATATTTTTAGACTATTTTTGAACCTAGTTCTTATTCTTCTTATTTATGGGCCATATTTTAGACTATTTTGATCCTAGATTCTTATTTTTGGCTTATTTATTTTTCAGTTTTACTTGTAATAAGATTGTTCTATTTAAGATTTTTACATTGGCTATTTATATTACCAAACTAAATACAAATTTGATATTTATTTTCATACTTTCTAAGTTTTTAGTAAGGAATCTAGATTTTCTCACGCCGTTTTGATAAGCATTGTGAAGTATTAGCTTCTTTTTTCTCTCAAGATTTTCATTGTAGAATTGGTTAGATAATAAAATTCTTAAATATTAATAATTTATATCTACTTGAGGGGGACTCTTTAAAGAAAACTCTTCGTGCAGTGCAGGTAAAGTCGGGTCAAATCTTAACTAAAACCAAAAGATCTCAAGATGCTATAAATTCTGGGCCTATTTGATTGACCGCTTCAAGCAGTTTCAATGGAACGAAGCCGATTTAACAAAATTAAGGAATAATTACCTACATGCCACACAATTTAGTTTTATTTATGCCTTACCCATCCATTCTTAGTTAATTACGCTATGCACACTCAAAATATTATAAAATCTTATATACACACATTTTAACTTCTTTTTATTATATATTTTTTTAATAACCTAATTATAGTTAGATTATAAAAAAATTGAGCCGTTTATCATATTATTTTAAGGATATTTAAATATATTTTGAGTGAAAATCCTAAAACCTTAATGTTTAGGTGGCGGCAAAGGAAGAAGACATCCGCGACGTGAATTAATTTTAGGACAAATCAGTGCTTTAGTATAGTATTGAGGAAAAGAAAAATATGTACCATTAAGAGTAAAAATATAATTTTAATGATTTACTAACATAATATTTTTTTCAAATAGATTTTAATTAAGTTTTAACTCAAATGTGTGTATGTAAGATTTTGTAATGTTTTGAGTGTGCATAGTATAATTTACTAAGAATGGATGGGTAAGGTATAAATAAAACTAAATTGTGTGACATGTAGGTAATTATCCCTAAAATTAATTAGCCAAACCTGCTGCTGCTGCCGCAACAGCAGCACTACCTGCAGCAGCAACAGCCAACAATTCTGCTGTTGCTGCAGCATTACTTTCAGCTGCTGTAGCAGCAGCATAATGTAGCTCTGCTGCAGGACCAGCAGCAGAGTACAACTCTGCTGTTGGACCGGCAGCAGATTGCAACCACTCCGCTGCTCCGGTTGACGGAAATCAGCCACCACATGCTCGCAATGCTCAACTGCTAAACCTTTTCCTCCGCAACCTACAGTTACGAGTCCAGAAAAATCTAGGTGACCCTCTGGCAATCAGAGAGGTGGCTGCTTTGTACCACTCATGCAGAGCCCGCAACGCCCGCGTCCACAACAAACCCTTTCCGTTGCCTCGAGTAATCACTGCACTTGTTCATGTTAGTGAAGCCCAAGAACAACCTTCATCCAACGTGAGGAACTGGGATCCCAACAGCCTTGTAGGCTGTTGTAACCCCTTTGCATCCCACTGGGATCCCCCACCCCCGCGATGCGAATGGAATTTAAGGTGAACTTTGACGGCTCCGTTAAACAGAACGTTGCGACAGGCGAGGGGGGGGGGGGGTTGTTGTGCGGGATCACTGTGGCAACCTCCTACTAGCGACTAGCTACAAGCTCTACACTCATGCCACTCCTACAGCAGAAGCGACGGGAGCCCTTATTGCCATGACAGCCGCCCAGGAGTGGGCGAATACGGCGGACAGGATTTGGATAGAGGGCGACTCTGCCATCACTATTACCTTCACCGGACAGCCAGAGGACACCCTCCCGACAAGACCATGGCCCAGATCGCCAACCTTTTTTGCGCCTTTAAGGCGTACAAGATATCTCATGTATACAGAGCTGCTAATAGAGCAGCAGATTTTGTAGCTTCCTTTTCTTGTTTAGATGATTTAGAGTGACGTAGGGGCATGTCTCTCCAACTCGATTTTTATGCGATTCTTGACGAGGATCAAACTTTTTGTACCTGATGTATCTTTTTTTACTGTTATAGTATTAGGCTATGGCCGAATTTTAAAAAAAAATTAATTAGCCAAACAATTCTGATTCATCCCATAAATCTGAATCCATTTTAGAAGCGTGAAACGGCTTCGAGGCCACGAAGTTGAAACCACCAATGCGGTAGTTTCGGACTCGTGATCACTTCTTCTTTATTCTCAAATT
This sequence comes from Apostasia shenzhenica, assembly GCA_002786265.1. NCBI lineage: Eukaryota > Viridiplantae > Streptophyta > Magnoliopsida > Asparagales > Orchidaceae > Apostasia > Apostasia shenzhenica. The sequence continues at coordinate 2,392,821 of KZ451911.1, read as the reverse complement.
TTTAGAAAAATATATTTGGGAATAAATTTAGTATTTATCTCAAGGCTAAAATTAAGGGATAATTAAATCTAATAAATTCAATATTTAAAAAATAATAATAAATTATCTTTTGACTCATAACCACATCCTTTAAATATCTCAAATTTTGATATATATTCTCGTGAGAATTTTAAATTAATAAAAATTTAAATAAATTATTAAATTTTAAATAAATAAATATTTATTTATTTTTATTATAAATTTTATTTTTGAGATTTTATTGTGAGATGAAGTGGTTTTTAAATTAATATTCATCCAAACAAAAATAGATTCAAAACTAGTTTTAAGCTACTTTTCATCCAAACAGAATTTAAGTTTGAAACTGCTTCACTTATCTGAAACTGCTTCAAACTTTGAATTCGATTCTATTTATTTTGAACCTGAATTCATTGTCAAACAGGATGTTAAAAGGCATCGACTGCCTAGCACATTGCTAGATTAATATTTTACATTTATCTTTGTAGAATAACACATATAAACAAAATCACAAATAATGACATCGACTGCCTGGCATATATAGCGACATTAGGTGATTTTAAATGGATAATGGCTATACTTCTTCATTCTAATTTTTAAAAAGAATATGACATAATAAACTTTTCTAATATTTTATCAGGTTATATATAGCCACACCACAATTAAAAAAAAATCACAAATAATAACAAAGTCAATCAATAAGAAGACAAAAACATGCTGAATCTCATAACAAAAAAGTGAAGGGCAAAGGGGAAGTGAAGCATAAATATTCAAATAATTGATGTAAATGGTTTAATAAGCTAGCAAAAAGTTTCTTTATTTAACTTTTATATGATATTTCACTTGTTCATCAATATTGCATTTAACAAACAATTAGCATTACTTTCTTCTTGATTTACAGTTTTATGATCAAAGTTCCTATCAGGACCCAATATTTGAACATTAAAAACATCGATTATTGCTCAATCAGAGGTTACTTACTATTCTTTCAAATATTGAATTAAGTATATACCTTCCACTTATTATTATTATTTGTTGATGCATTGATCTGAATTATAATTACTGCTAGAAAAAATTAATTGAATAAAATGGTAAGAAAGAAAATGAAATCACAGAGCAATATGCACAACGAACATCCACATCCTACTAGAGGTATTGTTCAAATAAAATAGTTTGTATTAATTTTCTTGATGAAAACAATAATTTATATGTTAAGTGTAAAAATAGCTTCGAAGAAAAGAAAGACATATAGTTCACTATCAGAACAATAAAAGAAAATTATTCGAGAACGAAAGAGAAAGGCTTACCATGCAACAAATCTACGTATATACTTGGTAAACAATTGACACAATAATTAAAATATTTACTTTCAAATATATACTGACATTTCAAATATATTCTTTCATATATCAATAAAAATTAAAATTAAATATAATATTATATTTTTCAGGATGTTAGCTGAAACGAGGTTAGAAAATAGAACAACTGACACATTAGTTACGATATTTGGAGAACAAGCAAAACATTTGACAAATATAATAATAAATAATTTTGAGGCAATGAAAATTGAGATATTATTATACTTTATGCAAGATCATAATTAATATGAATATTCTTGCAATTAAATATCAAAAAATTATAAACATGAATGTATTCCATACAAGGAAAAAGTTATAATGCAGAAAAAAGAATTGAAGAACTACAACAAAAATGGTTCTACTTCAATATTCATCGGTATACTCAGAAATACAGAAATATTTCAAGAATTTTATTAAGTGTAAATTTCATCATTGAAGTTGAAGATGAAGCAATCAAAAATGGTTTCAATCGAAAAAATTACTAAAGAAATTTGAAGAGGTAATTTGCTTAAATTTCATCTTTCCACTATATATATATATAAATACATATATGTGCTACAAAACTTTAAAAATTAATTAATTAATTACCTTTTTTTAACCTATTTTAATACTCAATAACTAATTTTCTTTTATGATTCTCTTTTTCACACTTACACTTGTCTACCAGAATGCTCTATAAAAAACTCTAGAGATGTTAGAAAATTAATGCTCTCTTTTTTATTTAAAATTCAAGAAACTCTTATTGTATAGTAATTGTTTCTGTATTATAAGCTTAAATTTTTATTATATTTTATAATATATGTAAGAAATTTTCATATAAAATTAAAAATGTAGACTTAAATATTATTATATTTTAATTTAAGAACCTCAATGTAATTTATCCAGGAAATAAAGATACAGATGGAGCCTGCAGGTTGATTTTTTTGGGTGCAGCCAGCCCATTGCTACGTTGCCGCCAGCTCGAGACCGCGTTCCGCGTGAGCGCGAAGGCCGCCCATCGTTTAAATTTGGCTGATTAAATTGGGCGGCTGAGATTGCTTCGTACCTCAAGCGTGCTTCACACGCTTGGATGACTAGATCAGCCAGACTTTTTTCGCAATTTTACTTAAATTTCAAAAATGACTAAAAACAATCATTTTTTTAATAATATTTTTGAATTAAATAATGGATCACTTGGATCACGTTCAATGATTTTATAATATATATATATATATATGTGTAATTGTGTAAAATTAATTTTTCTCGATTCTAAAATGATCAATTTTGACTCAACTCCAACTCAATTTAGAAACAACTATCTCAAATATCATATAACTTTAATATATAAATGAAAGGGTAAATATTATACAAATTTTTTAAATTAGAAATAATATTAAATAAATTTATAATTTAATGTTTTAGGATTTTTTAATTTTATAATTAGTCTTTAAGTCCAATTTAAACAGTTTTTAAAAAATTTCATTTTTTTTAAATTTAGCTTAAACATTTCACACGAATTATTTTTAACTATGTTTATCAAATTTTCGATATCATAAAGATTACAAAAATTTTCTAAACCGAACTTACTTTCTCTCTCATGCTACAGCATCTGGTGGAAATTTTGAGGAAAAAATATTTCTATATTTTTGTTCGTATTTAAAGATAATTTTTACTAATTTATTAAAATTACGAGAAATTTACACATATTATTTCCAAAAAAAACTTTTATAGACTATATCTCTTAAATCAAATATTTATAGATGGCATTTTTTAAATTTAAATTTATAAATAACACTTTTTATTTTGAATGTGAATTTACATACAACACTCTTACTCTGATTTCTATTTATGAGTGTTATTTCTAAATATAAACCTAGAGGATACATTTATAAATATTTTGATTTATGTTGTGTTACTTGTAAAATTTTTTTTTAATATAAAAGATATAAATTCTCCTAAAATATTACATTTGGTTTGAATTCTTACTCAATTACATAATTCTTGACGGATATAAAACTTTTAAATATTTATTATGACCGAATAGAAAAGATTGGTGAATTTAACATGAAATATGTATAGCATAAACGAATTAAATGCGATATATATAATTTTTGAAAATTTAAACGAAATGCGTGATTTTAATGAAATTCCGTGAAGGTGCCACGTAAATCCTCAAAGTTTTTATTAGTTATTTTGCTTTGAGGCCCTTTTTTGATAAAATTGCATTGAGGTCTTGAAATTATGTAATAAGTTATATATTGATCCGACAGACTGATGACGTCAGCAATGATTTTAAAATTTTCTAAATATTCCATCATTTTTTTTCCTAAATTTGTATTTTATATTCTAGTAGTAAAATTACATATATCTCCTTTTTCTAATTTTTCAAATATTAGGAAGTATTTTTATGATTATTAGGGAAATCTCTCGTCCAGAAAGTATAATCCCGTTTTACAAAAGAACCAAAATCAGATTAAAATAATATTAATTTTAAAAATAATAATAATAAATAATAATTTTTTTAATTATTTAACATAAATTTTTTATATAAAAAATATTATTTTATTTTACGTGCTTAATAATTTTTAATAAAAATATCAACTTTATTTTACATTCTAAACCAAAATACTCAAATCAAATATTTTGATCTAGAATATGAAATAAAATTAATATTTTTATTAAAAATTATTAATTATGTGAAATAAAATAATATTTTTTTATTAAATTTATATAAAATAATCAAAAAAATTATTTATTATTATTATTTTTAAAATTAATACTATTTTCTTCCTCGGTCAAACAAGATATACATAAAATTTATGAAAATATTTGATTTGTAAAATATGAATATCGTGCAAATCTCGACAATTGTATTACAAATATAGTTGTATTTTGCGAACAAAATACATGTGATATAGTGATGCAACTCGGATTAATTAGGTTTGATTTCATGAGAACCGGAATCAAACTAACTAAACTCAGTTTTATAGTTTCAGGAACTGGAATCGAATCGAGTTCACTAGAACTGAACTCGACTCGAATTGAATTTTTTTGGTTTCTACCTAGGTCGGTTTCGATTCCAAATTTAAAACATAATTGCTCATAATATCACTAAAAAAATATAGCAACAAAGAACAAAAAAATTCAAATAATTTCTCATAATCAAATCAAACATAAATTTAAATTACAAGTTTTAATTTTGAATTCATCACAACTCACGCACAAATAGTTAATATCAACACTTACGTTAAACGGCTATAATCAACTAACCATATAACAGAAATATAATCAACAATTACGTCAGCTCGGGCCAGCTCCAGCTTACTCGAACAATAGAAACGAGAACTAACCCTAAACTACAACTAACTAACCCTTAAGTAAATTTGAAGCTAGACCCAAAAAGAATCATATTTAAACTGAATCAAATTGATCTGCTCGGTTTAGTTACGGGGTCGGTTTTCTATTCTTCAGATATATTTGCACACATGTAATATTATGGTATAATATAATAAAATTTGTGTGAAATGTATGTAAAAATCATTTCAATCATTTATTTTATATGTGATTTGAAACTTTTCACTGTCAAACTCTTTTTTTTTTGAAGTCTTTTTGAAAACGAAAAGTGTAAGGCTAAACTTATCGAAAAGCCGGAGTTCACAAAGTTATAGCTATCAATTTGTTTTTTCGAAGTTCATACATACACTTCATTATTCAACACAAGGACGAAAATTCGAATAAAAATGATATTAATTTAAAAAATAATAATAATAAATAAATTTTTATTATATTCTACACAAAATTTAATATAAAAAATATTATTTTTAATAAAATTATTTAATTTTATTTTACATTCCATATCAAAATACTCAAATTAAATATTTTAGTATAGGATATAAAATAAAGTTGCTAATTTTACTGAAAATAATTAATTATATGAAATAAAATAATAATTTTTATATTATAATTTATGTATAATATAATAAAATTTATTATTATTATTGATTTTTAAATGAGTATCATTTACTTAAGTGAATAGGTTTCGGAATAGTTGAAGTCGCTTTATTTTGACTATAAAAGAAATTTTATGATGATTTCAATTTTCAAGCCGATTAATTTCAATATGAATTTAAAAAAAAATAATTAATTCCACCAAATTTTTAAAACTATGTTCGAGGAAAAATTATTGGGTACGAACGGCGCATCATTCGGACGCCCAATCAGAGAGCACCACGTGTGCTCAGACCCAGCTAGATGACATACATGGCGCCTTCTGATTGAGTTCTGGATCGGTTTCCACCGCATTGCCGCAGAATTAGATGAAATAATATAAAAAAATTAAAAAAAAATCGATATGAAATGACGAAATATCCTACTAACTTCATAATCTAATTGTTATATTATAATTTAAGTGATACGCTTACTTTTCCGTTTGACTCTTTCTCTTATTTTTTTTTTTTTTGAAGTAAACTCTTTCTCATTTTTGATATAATGTGAACTGTGGCTTTGCTTTTATAATTTATAATTTTTTACATAAAATTTGCTAAATATTTTAAATTAGGCATATAATATATAGATAAAATAATATATATAATTATAATTATATCATGACATGCTTTACAAGTTATTAGAAATATTAATATATTAATTTTGATAACTGCATTTTTTGTTAAATAAATTTGATGTTATTTTTTTTAAATTTTTAAATTAAATAAGTAAATTTTTTAATTTAAGATAATGCATAAATAAATTTTTGAACATTAATAAAAATACTCAATAAAAAATATTTTCTCTTAATTAATTTAATTAATTTAAATGATAGATTAATGTTTTAGATGAAAAAAAAATTGTTAATTAAAAAAAAAAAATTATTAAATACTTTAATTATTATTAATATATTTATTTGTATTTTATCTTAAACTAGAGGGACCTATTTGTTAATCAACTTTGAGTAATGTTTCAAAAAGTATACTAGAATGAAATGTCAAACAAAACATAGGGTTCGTTCGGACATTTACCGGTTATATTATTTCAAACACTTCCTTTACAGCTTGATCTTTTGTCCCCGTCCGACGCTCGCCGTGAATAAAACGTGAAGCAGCGCCGCCCCCTCAAACTCCCAACTGCAGTCAGAGCACATTCAATTACCAGCACACTTTCTCTCTCTAGATCATGGCGATGTCCGACCTCGTGCACCCGCAGCCTCCGCCGCAGCCACCACAGCCGCCTCCGACGGAGGAAAAGCGGCCGGACTTTTCCCGAGATTCGGCAGCGAATACTCCGTCGGACTCCTACGTGATCCAGTTCCCCAAGGATCACATCTACCGCGTCCCCCCACCGGAAAACGAGTACCGGTCCAAAGCCTACGCCCGCCGCGCTGCCCGCCAGAAACGCCGCACCTGCTGCCGCTGCCTAGCCTGGACCGCCGGCGCCTTCGCCGTCCTCGCCCTCGCCCTCGCCTCTGCCGCCGCCGTACTCTACCTCGTATTCCAACCAAAAATCCCTAATTACTCCATCGATTCCATTGCCGTCCGCGGCCTCAATCTCTCCTCCAATACCGCCGATCGTCCCCTCTCCCCGGAACTCGACGTCGCTATCCGCGCCGACAATCCGAACAAGAAGATCGCCATCTACTACCGGGACGGTAGCTCCGTCGCCGCCGCTTTTGCCGACGCAGTCCTCTGCCGCGGGGCATGGCCGGTCTTCTACCAGGGTAAACGGAACGTGACGGTGTTCATAACGGCGTTAAAGGGCTCGGGAATCCGTCTCTCTGGCGCAACGCGGAAGAGCCTGACGGCGGCGGTGAATCGTGGTGCTGTGCCGCTGGATTTCCGCGTCGAGGTGCCCGTCAGGGTTAAGTTTGGCGCCGTTACGAGTTGGACAGTCACCGTTAAGGCCCGGTGCGACGTGACGCTGGATAAGTTGACGGCGGATGCGAGTGTTCTTTCGAAGAAGTGCAAAGTCCACGTTGATTTCTTCTAACGGTCGTTATTAGGTGGACGTCATATATATATATTATAAATGCAATTCTTTTTGTAAGACTAAGTTCACAATTATTGAATATAATACCCCGCTGATTAATTACCTGCTCCAATTCTGATTGGCCATTTACATGCATGCCTACCGAATGGATACCATCGTCTATTGATCTTGTTTACACCTGAATTCAGTGTTAAATTTTAACCGTACATGTGGCATCTAAAGGCTCACTTTACTTATCATCGTGCACGATATTTCGTTCATCGGTCACGATAGTTGTCTGATTATGCTTTGCTTTTGCAGATCTCTAACCTCGAACACGATATTTGAGCATCTGCACCCTTCTAATAACATCAGCCATGATGTTTGTTTATTCATAGTTGTCGCTGTCTCAGTTCAGTAGAGATCGTCACATCAGCACAGCTCACCCAAACTATGGACCCGCATGCCTTTGCCACTATGGATGATTTTCCTGGAGCCGGCAATGATGGGGTCGATAATATGGACATAGTGGTTATAATATTCCGCCAGCACCCGCTGAACTCCACTACAGCTTACCTATTCTATATAACATTAAACTAAATGCACTTCTAATTGAAAAATCATGCCTCTTATTTTTTTGTTTTTCCTTTTTTTTTATCATTGAAAATCTTGATTTTTTGAAGAAAAAAATTGAATAAGTTGGGATTGAATTTTGAATTGATTCAAAATCGGTTATTTCAAGACAAGTTGACTCAAACTTGGAAGGGATTCAATTTCAAGTGATTTTAGTAAAATAAATACGGCTCAAGTCAAGTGCAATCGATTCAAACTCGATCAAAATTTGACCCGTTCCCAGCCTAATATATCTGCATTTCCTTCGTATTTGACTGGCCCAACGTTAACTGAGAGGGGCAGAATAGTTTTTGGCCAAGCCTGTATGCCAAAGATGACTATGCAGCAACAAATTATAATAGTTCTGTTGATGCAAAAAATGTACCACCACAGAGAGAAATGAGACGGCAATTTTTACATGGAAACCCGAGTGTCCGGGGGAAAAACCATGACGCCGTCCAGGCGATTTGAATCCACTAATTCCATCTCCTCTTACAAAGCTTGAGGGTCTCTCAAGGGAGACCAAAAGAGTACAAGAGAGAGAGAGGGAGGAGAAAGAGTAGCCTCGTGTGTGAGAGCTTGAGTCCCCTTTTTATAGCCTGGGGAGGAGAGGATACAATAGGTAGTCTGTCACATCTGACACCTATTCTTACAAAGGACGATTAGGGAGTGGACTCCCATACTGTCTTAAATGCTGAGTTGACATAGTAGTACGGATGGTACGATTTTGTGATCTCTTTGAGCTGCTCTTCGACGTGGGGGCCCTGCTCTTCGACGTGGGGCTGCTGTTGAGCAGCTCTTCGACGTGGGACTGCTGTTGAGAAGCTCTTCGACGTGGGGCTCCAGTTGAGCTGCTCTTCGACTTGGGGCTATTGTTGAGCTGCTCTTCGACTTGGGGCTGCTGTTAGGCGAGGGGCAGCCGTTGGGCTGCTCTTAGGCGAGGGGCCGCCGTTGGGCTGCTCTTTAGGCGAGGGCCGTCGTTGAGTTGGCTCTTAGGCGAGGGGCCGCCGTTGGGCAGCTCTTAGGCGAGGGGCCGCCGTTGGGCTGCTGTTCGGCGAGGGGCCGTCGTTGGGCTGCTCTTAGGCGAGGGGCCGTCGTTGGGCAGCTCTTAGGCGAGGGGCCGCCGTTGGGCTGCTCTTAGGCGAGGCCCGCCGTTGGGCTGCTGTTCGGCGAGGGCGCGCGTTGGGCAGCTCTTAGGCGGAGGGCCGCCGTTGGGCTGCTCTTTAGGCGAGGGCCCGCCGTTGGGCTGCTCTTAGGCGAGGGGTTCGCGTTGGGCAGCTGTTAGGCGAGGGGGCCGCCATTGGGCTGCTCTCAGGCGAGGGGTGTTAGAGAAGGTTCTAACAAGTTCATAAAAAAAAAAAAACAAATTATAATAGTTCATAAAAAAAAAAAAACAAATTATAATAGTTCATAAAGTCCATTGAGTAGAATCTTCTCTTTTCTTTATGTGACTCTACATTTTTGAGATATGCATAGGTTTTTTTAGTTACATAAGTTTTTTTTTAACTATATAAGAATATTTTTCAGAATCATAAAAATTCTTAAGGAAAATTTTCAATTTCATAGAGGTTGTAACATCTCGTGATCTAAATGTAGAGGCATTGTCCACTTTAATTTTAGAAAATTACGTAACTTAAACACTTTTCAGGAGGTCACTTGTCCCAATACTTTTCCTTGAAAGTTGGCTGAAGCCTATATAATAAAAGCAAAAAACATCATGTACACAAAAAACAATCCTTTAAAAGGATTGCACAAAAGTTTGTTGGGAGGGACATGGTGTTATCCCAACAGATATCAGAAACAAAAGTCGAAGAAGCAATATAGTGGGCAGCCACATTCGCTTGCCTATACACATGTGGAATTTTATAATACGGAAAGGAAGACAAAATGCTAAGAGTATCTTGAAGTTCTTCTGTGCTGAAATTCTTCGGCCAGTGTAGAGCAGCTTGGAGATGCTCAATGACAACCTTTGAGTCTCCTTCAAGCCATATCCCCTGCACTCTCCCACGCCAAGATTTAACTAAGTGAGCAGCTAAAATTGCAGCCTGCAATTCAGCAATCTGGATAGCTTGAGTCGATAGGGTGTAGCCTCTGGCACTGAGAAATTGACCATCTGAATTACGAATACTTTTCCAGCCTAAGCACTCTTACGCATGGAACTTTTTTATCATTAATCTCATAATTTTGTCCCAAAAAATGTCACTACTATTTGAGATCACGAAATGTTACAAAAATACTCACGCATTTTTAAGATGAGTTCTCAAGAACCACAATAATATCTAAATGCAATATGTAATAATAAAATGTCTTTATATAATTGAAAAATGTTTGTCACACTTTTGCAAGTACTGTAGGGATTCAAGAAAATTATATTTTTGCTTTATTTTAATTCAATTTTTTTTTTTGATATATAATATATTTGAATGAAATATTTGAGAAAGAAAATATATGTGGATTACAAATCACAAAATTGTTATTTAATTTTATCTTTCAATTTTTATATCATTTTTTATTATATTTTCTATATCATTTTTAGATTTCTTGAAAGTACATAAACACGTACAGCTCAAGCCCTCATTTACTTTTGGCTCACTAAATTTATATGAGAGCGAAGCAAAATATTTAAGGATTAGATCAAGTTTTTGAAACTCGGTTTTGTTTTCGATAAGAGAAAATTTTCGCGACATGTACATATTATCATCCTCACCATCGCACGAAAATGGGAGAACGAGTGGCTTTGGGGATTATATGAATTGATTTTGTGATCAAAACTTCGTTCTTAACAATCATCGTGCTTTGAACGAAGAAACTATTAGGAAATAGTTGCTCAGCTCAAGTAGAAATCTCAAGAGAGGCCGTAAAGACAAATCAAGAATCTAACAAATCTTCTAGAAAAAAGAGATCAATTTTTTAAAAGATAAATCATAGCCTCCTAGATCTAAAGTTTCACTCTTAAACGAAGCAAGCGGTAAATAAGCCTACGAAAGAAGTCCACGGAGTGATGAAAAATCAAAGGATTAGTCGAGCAAGCGTCCGCTAGCAAGCTCGTCACCGGCCAACATCCTACCAAATGCTTCGAGCTCGAGGGATGATACGACCATTCATCAATACAAGGCACTTCAAAGCACTCATTGATAAATTAGATCATGGAAAGCTCCAAGATTCACCATAATCAACCTTTGGAACCATACCAATATCTGATCTTTTTACATGAGGGAAGGAAGATGAGTTGAGTTCCCTATTCATTACAATGGCTTTCTTCCAAAATGAAGTCATCTTGCAGAGAGCAGATGAAACCAGGAGACTCTTAGGCCCTGTTTGGCAATGGACTAAAAATCATGGCTAAAATTACTCATGACCAAAATCTTAAATTTATTTTAAAAAAACTTAAAAAAATTATTTTATATCTCTTCTCACACAAATTCCAACATTAAACAATCACTTTATTTCACATCCAACACAATTCTCAATAAATCAATCAACTTTATTTCACATCATACACAATTTTTAATATAACCAACTTACTTTATTTCACATCATACACATTTTTTAAAAATCACTAAAAATTCTAACCAAATCTTCCTTTTTTTCTTATTACCAAACAGAGCCTAAACTACATTACAACAAACACTCAAAATTTAAAAAATTACAGTTCAAGTCCTATAAAAAGAATTTACGAAAAGTAAGACGGAAGGCTATGATTTGCTAACGTAGCGGAGAGAATTGGAATCGAGAGGGGTATATTGTTGATACCAATATTATATGACAATCTCAACTGCCTGAGATCACGAAAAAAACACAAGCAAAGGTCCATCAAGTCATTTATATTGAACAAAGTATGCAATCTCCGACAAAATGTCTAACACCTTTATGACATGACATGCATGTAGATTACTGGAGCAAGATATTTCATTTGAGTTTAAGAGATTGGATCCCAATTCATGAATTCAAAAAAAAAAATTTCATTTAGTCTCTGAGGTTAAATGGATTTTTGCTTTAAGCTGAGATATCAATTCCACTCTCGCTCCAGCTCTCTCTCTCTTCTCTCTCTCCTTTAGGTCGGGTTTCTTGTCATTGACAGAAATCAAACTTTGACTGAATGTCAAAGTTTCACTTGGAAGGTCATTGCTCCTCAATAGAAATCAAACTCAATCTGATCAGAGTTTCTCAAACATCAGGTTCACTCTTCTATTGATTCCTTCTAGAAGAAATCTAAACTTTATGGGATAGACAACATTAATCCAACCTAAGTTTAAGTTTAGTGCTCAACTTCGACGACACTATTCTTCAATGACTTCCTTTAAAAAACTTTCTTCGACGGCTTTCTCAACTTCATACATTTTAAATTAATTTCGTCGTGATTTCAAACATCACACTATCTATATGAAATATAGTTAAATAAGTTTCAATAAGGTTTTTCATTTAGAACCAAGTTAACGCGGGACTTCAACATAAAGCTAGGGCTAGTATCGATTTGAGTTTGAGAATATGAAAGTAGCACCTCGGCGTTATCAAATCTGTAGTAACCAACGAAAATGGAACCCAAAACTTACAGATTATAACCTTGATATATATCTTACCTACGCGAACCATTTGTCGAGACATGTAGAAGTTGGAAGAGCTAAACTACTAAGGAAGTGCTTAAAAAAGACTATAATTTGGTAGACAAACAACTAATCATCATCAATCCCACCTAGTTTCTTATTGAACCATAATCCCACCTAGTCGATAATAGTTTTTTCTGCATCAGATTCCAGTAAAAAGAAGACGAGACAAAATTTCAGTAATGTCAAGAAAACTATCAAAATTGAGAAATCACATTGAAATTTCAAAAAGAAGTAATGATTAAAGGCTACGAGCTGTGTAATACTGTAATGGAGAATCACAAGCACCGCAAATAGTGATCTCCAATTTAAGAAATTCAATCATGTTTACCGTCAGATATATGGTTGACAGAAGGCATATTGCTCCAGGGGCAAGAATCCAGAGAAAACGTTGATGATGGTGCAGGATCTTGAACTGGAAGTGCAGCTACAACATCATCCACATCAGAAGTTTCTTTCACATCCTGAGGCATATTGTTCCAGGCGCAAGAGTCTGCAGAAAATGCTGATGATGGTGCAGGATCTTGAGCTAGAAGTGAAACTATAGCATCGCCCATATGAGAATTCTCTTTCGCATCCTGGGATCTATCAACACAACCTTCTCCAAGGAAGACATCAGGTCTTACCGACTCAAACATAATTGACGCAACTTTATCCTGTAGCTTTGAGGTGGAAACCTGTTCAGTACTAGGTGTAGCTACCTGTCCTCCTGCAAGAATTTTAACAGAACTTACGTAACAAACATCAGAAAAAGGCATGACTACTATAAGGAGATGTGAGTGCAGGACATGCTCACTCAAAGATGCTTTGAAAGGTGGAAGTTCATGGTATTCATAATACTCATGCCTACGAAACACTGAGCTAGAGTCGTCGAGTAAGGAATCACCAGATAGGCCAAAGGGAGAACTTGGGACGCTTCTTCCCTCCAAGTCGACATTTAAAATGTTGAGCTTTGAACTCTCCAGCATGTCACCTGGCGTGATAGCAGAAGAAACGGAGCTCTTTTCAGATGACTCTTTATATGTGTTGCCTATTCCTTGAGATTGATAAACTAAATCTTCTAATAAGCCACTGGAGTGTGGTAAAGTGCAGTCAGATTTCCCTGTGAAATCTGAGGGAGGGCCACTAGACTGAATATTGCCATCCAGTGTATAATAAAGACCATTGTGACCTGCGAGCAAGTTATGAAAATCAATTCCTGGATATTGGAGTGAAGGGAGCTCCATCTTCTCAGTCCCTGGAAGGTGGCTGGAAGCAGAGAAGTAGCTGTTTGATAGGGCATTGCTGCCAGGTTTTAAACATCTGGAGGATAACAGGTTCTTGCTATCAGCTGACGGTTCAAAGGGATAACCCACTTTGGAGTTCCAAAAAACCATTCGAGGATGCTGGATTTGAAACTGATCATATGTCGGAACCACATAGGTAACATTACCATGGCAACCAGGAAAGACAGCTTCACATATCTTAGATCGCTTTGCACTATTCCCTCCTTGGCCAGAGGTGCTGCAAGCCTGAGGCTCAAAACCCCAACTTTTTCGCATAGAACAAGGGATGTCTACAGAAGAAGCATAAGACAACTGCTGTCGACTGGCCATAAAAGATTTAAATCCATTAGTCAATTTTTCATACTTGCCTCCTGATAAAGTCTTATCGTTCCTTTTTTCACCACAGCTAAACTGGCCGTTCATCAGCTGATTCACATCTACAACTTGCAGGCACAGGTCAGGCGGGTAAAGAGGTAAACCAGCTCGCTGTTGTCTCTTGATGCGTGTGTTCCAATAGTTCTTAATCTCATTATCAGTGCGCCCAGGCAGCTGAGCAACAAATTCACATTATAAGGAAGTTTCAATTGTATACAATCTAAAATTGAGTATCATTATTATACATTAAGAAACCCATAAACTTCATATTTGATGGAAATAATTGTTTAAATATTCTCATGGATATATCTGTAAATCATAAAAACCATGTAAAAAAAATCATAGAAGTCAGGTGCACCCAATGCATAATTACATCCAATATTGCATATTGAATTTTTTTGTAAATTTGTGCATGTTTTTGAGCCTCAAGATCGCAAAAAAGAGGTTAAACAAAATAGGTCTTTAGGTCAAGCTCACCATTTGAACGAAATCAACAAATCCTACTTGAACTAAGCATAGCCCGATCAAGAATAATCCCAGTCATAGCTGTATGGAATATTAAAATTAGGAATTAGCCAGCAAGTCTATAATGTACTCAATCTTACAGTGTTAAAAGACATTTTTCTAAAGATATTTGTTTTATAAATAGGATAAGTCACATTCTACCCATTTGTACATTCGGTTGATATTTTATATTTTCCTTGAATATTTTCTTTCATGCTTTCATATAAACTTCTTATTATAGAAAAAAGATGCCAGCATTAAAACAAAGACTAGAATATTCAGATTGTTGACCTTGTAAAATTATCCTTCTTACCCCTTTACTTGTACTCTGATCTTATTTTGAATCAAAGTTACGTCCAGTAGTACATCTACCACATTTGAGAACTGGTATATTTCAAACCCTAAATAAAGTGAAGAGAAAACAGAGAGGATTTTGGGTAGAAGAATAGAAAAAGAAAGAATAAGAGAAAAGAAGAAAATATAGAAAATTAGGGAAGAAAATAATCTTTATTCAATTCATCATTTTCTCTCAGATACAAAATAATAGCTTTATTTTGAAGTTCTAGCACCTGCAACTAAAGAAAACAAAACATTACCTATCGAATAACAAAAACAGAGAAAATCAAGCACTCACCAAAAGTAGAAAAAGAAAGAATAAAAAAGATATAGATACTAAATAAGAATCAACTAAACTCCACCCTTAATGGTATTATTCTAAAATAAAAACCCCTTCAATAATAAAATAATCAAATTCATTATTGGCATCTAATATAAACACATGACACTCACACAATTGAAAATAACTCAGGATCATTAAGTAGATAACAGAGTTAGAACCAACGTTTTATATTCCCCACCAAGTGCTATCAATCTCATTCTTTGATATAGGTTCCTCAAAGTTTAAAAGCAAGACTAAACAACTCTAAAGGTTCAAGAGAGCATTAGTTAGGTTAATAAATCCTTCACATTGATAAGAATAGTATTTAGATGATCAGATAATTTAAATATATTTATGTTAAATCTAATTTTCTAAGGAACAAAGTCGTCAGTGGCTTGAATAAGAAAACAAAAGGCAATTAAAGCTAAAAGTATGCCCACAGATGATATTCAATAGCACATTATCATAAATAAGCTAAGAAGATTTCTTAAAAGTGTCGCTCCATCTATGGGCATCTCCTGCAAAACTTCTCAGATGCATGAACAAGAGCACAATGTTCCCATACGGATTCATGCATTCAATAGCAGATTTTATTTCTTCCATAGTTTTGAACCAAGTCATAACTTGGAAAGTTTAAGGTATCCCCTCTTCAGTATACAAGAAGTTGATAGAAATTAGAATAAAATGTATACATCTCGTCCGTGTCAGGACAGGTTTGACAATACAGCCTTTCAGTCCATTAAAGGAAATTCTAGACTAGATGAATTTGTTAGAAATATACCAGCTCACAAATGAAAATTTCAAACACCCGCGAATCCTCACTAAGATTGTTTTTCTGCATATCTTTCATCAACTTCAAGATGATGGTTAAATTGACATTTTTTCAATTTCAATGTCGATCTCTATCCAGCTCATCTTCATTTTTCATCACAAGTAATGTGGAGTTTAAATAAGATGTAAATGATGAAGAATCGTCAATTCCAATAAATCAAAGCAAGAATTATCATAAAGAGTTATAAGAGTTTCTCAAATTTTTTCCTGTCCATTTTTTGAATCCCATTCCATATCGTGATGTTGGTCTAACAAATTTTGTATCTCATGCAGCTAGGTAAATCAACAATTATTTCCTCAACCAAGCAAACACTTTTCTCTCAATTGATGTAACTTCTTTCAAAGATAATTGAAATGAAGCTTGAGATGTTTTATCTATGGACAAAAACTGATGTTTCTTTTTGACGAGTGCACATGGTGTGAGAGGTTTGGGGATGGCACTTCGATAGATATCTGGATTATTACCAAAATTACATGATTTGTTAAACTTTTTATATTTTCCATATTCATCATTATTTTCCTATTTTAAGGAGTCACCTTAAAAAACAAAGACAATTATCTTTTGAAAATAATTTGGACTCAAACAAATTACTAAACCATCAAATAAAAAAAAATCAAGCTTAAAAATGAAAAGGAAAAAAATTAAGAGTAAATTACACCTAAGTCCCTGAGTTTAGGGTATAATAACATCTAGGTTCATGTTTTTAAAATTTTAACATCTAGATCCCTGATTTTTAAAATTCTAACATCTGAGTTTTTTTCTGAATTTATTATTATTATTTTTTAAAATTTTAATTATACCCTCACCTCTCTCTTTGCATTGGCAGTGGAGAGAAAGGAGGGTATAATTGTAATTTTTAAAAAATTTAATAATAATAAATTCAAAAAATGACCCAGACATTAAAATTTTAAAAATCAGGTACTCGGATGTTAAAATTTTGAAAACGTAAACATGAATATTACTATACCCTAAACTCGGAGACCAAAGTGTAATTTACCCAAAAATTAATCTTATCACATAATTGAGTTATTCATTCAAATGCTAGAAAATTATGTAGAACCCGACCTAAGTCTAAACCAGCTAAGAGTTGATACAATAACTTGTGCTCAATTAAACTAAACAACATAACTAGGTTTTGGCTCAACCGGAGCAAAAGGATCGAGCATTAAGGTAGAAATGTGCTTGGGAGATGTATATGTCAAGATAAAACTAGTTGTTGAGTTAATACATGAGAACAAATCACCTCCAGTGACAATTGTATAACTGAGCCCAAAGTGTCTTCATTAAATGCACTTGGGCAAACAATGCTCATGATTCTCTCCTATAGTGGAACTTAAAAGGATGAGCAATAAGGAGCCACGAAGCAAAAACAGCACGGGGAGAATGAATGTTTGTATGAATGTAGTTAATCTTAGGTCAAAATTCATGAAACCACATTTATCTCCTATTCCCAAAAATTTCCTCTTTTTGCCAAACCCTAGACGCTTTTCCATTTGTCCTACATTTGTCTCCATCATCAATCCACATCAAGTTTTTATTGCCTCCATCAAAGGATTCATGGGTATTTTTGAAATTTAGAAGATTTATCAAAGAGGAGTTACAACAAACTGATCTAAACATCTTGGAAAAGTACTATAGTGAAGTTAATCCTGACTCGATGGGGTCGAGATTTTTCCACCTCGGGAAAATTAGTGCAAACATCTCTGAAGCTCATTATACTTGAGTTTATCAGAGATGTGCTAAAGGCCCAAAGCCAGTAATGTACTCCCTATTTGGTTAGACTGAATCTTTTTTAGTTAATTAAGCCATTAGGTTAGTTGGGCTGAGTCAATTTAAATATGATTAGTCAAACCTATTTAACTAAGTCATTAGTTTAATTTGGGAATACTTATCTATTCCACAAATGACTTAAATTTTGGGATATTAAATTTTACCTAATTTTAAAATTAATTTTGTTTAGTCCCATAATGCCAAATTAGAATTGTGGCATTGAGAATTTTCCTATTTATAGATTTGCAATTTGTACATATTTTCGTGTTCGGTGAATAAAATTAATTTCTCCCTTTTATTTAATGGAATTGGAGTGATTTTAAATTTCTGAAGGAAATGGCTAAGTTCTAGCATAAAAAATTTCTAATTTTATTTTTCGTCTTTCTTCCTTCTTCCACCTCCACCTCCACATCATTGCCCCACACAAATTTTGATACCAGAGAGGTTGTTCCGCATCACTCTACCAAGTTAAAACTAGTACTTTTGCACTGTGATGACTGCATGAGATGGATGTTGTTTATATAAATTAGCAAAAATAAAGAAACCACCATGATACCTGAAGTTGCTTGCGAACCATGTTATATCTCGCAAGAATGAATTCATCACAAGTAGTTAAGCATGAATGAGTAGTCTTCTTGAAGACTCTCAATTAAGATATTTCATATTATGTAATGAATTAATCAAATTGATGTACGAAACATCCGGAGAAAGTAAACTAGATTATGGAAAGATAACATGCAAATTCCACATAAATAATTAAATTCTTAAGAATGTGAACATGGATCAGGATTGGATGAAAGAAGAAGAATGGGAATAAAAATAGGATATTGAAAGGGTAAAAGCAAAAACCACCACCTTAAAGCACCTAATTCTATTGAACATTTTATAGGCAACATAGCATTATCAAACACACTAATCATGTAAAAGACACAGATAATAAAAAAGTATGGTAAATATAGCTAAAAATTATTATGCAATGACAAAAGAAGACTGGTGCTATCGTGAAAATACTACCATGCATGCAAAAACAGATTGAGAAAAAGAACAAAGATATTATTTCAAAATGGGTGCTTACGTGTGAAGCCATCCGAGCCCATTTGTTACCCATGACAGAATGTAGTTCCATAATCTTCCTCTCCTCCTCAGGTGTAAACGGTAACTTTTTCAAATTAGGCCTAAGGTGATTTGCCCAACGCAAACGACAACTCTTCCCACACCTAGCAAGCCCTGAGTACTTTTGAACAGAATTCCAGTTTCCCTGCCCGTATTTCCTAACATGGTCCATTAGTATCTCATCTTCTTCAGATGTCCATGGCCCTTTCTTGGAATCTGTACGTCCTTCTACTTTAGATGATATACCACTACTCCCTTCATCGTTTGATGGTGAACAAGGCTGACTTTTAGGTGATACTACCTTGTTGCCTTTACTTTTATCAGGATTCATGTTGTGGTACGGTACCTAAATAGACACAGGTCAGACTTCATTAATTAACAGCAAATGTAAATTTTGAAAAGGAAAAAGAACCATAGAACTCACATTAATTGGTAATCAGCAGATAACCATCAAAATATAGGTTGAAGCAACACATATGGAAATGTTACTTCGATTTCCATCATCATCAACAGCAACAATAACAACAATAATAATCTACCTGAACTAGTGAACTGTTCCCAACTTCAACTTAGTGATATTGGAAAAAACAAAGTTCGATGCAAACTTCTAATCCATCTTATGCTGCTACAACCTATTGTTGCACTTAAATTAACCACATACATTACAAACTGCTGGAGAACAGTATGTTACTGTCAAACATCAGAGGCAAACACAAAGGAAACTTATGGCTAGTTAAAGATGGAAAAACAGTTAAAGGGAAAAAAAAAAAGGCGCTAAAGTCCAGTATACTTATTACCTAAAAAAAGCTTCCCAACAGCACAAATTACGGAAGTACTGCACTGGAAATTATAACATCATTAACATTAGATTGCTTTCAAATTCAGAACAAACAGTGACAATAACATGGAGAAACGGCAAAACTCAGACATCAAACATGGAGAAACGGCAGCTAAAGAACAATGCAAGTTTAACAACCAAACCCTAACAAAAAAAAAAAAAAAAACTAAATCAAACCTTCCAGCAAAGCCAAGATCGATGTCTTTGAGACAAGATCTCAACCGAAGACTGTATAACTCCCGACACTGAAACAAAGAAAAAA
>KZ451911.1:2285269-2372568 GCA_002786265.1 Apostasia shenzhenica | reverse complement strand
GGAGAAACGGCAAAACTCAGACATCAAACATGGAGAAACGGCAGCAAAAGAACAACCAAACCCTAACAAAAAAAAAAAAAAAAAAAAAACTAGATCTGAACAAGATCAAACCTTCCAGCGAAGCCAAGATCGATGTCTTTGAGACAACCGTTCAACCGAAGACTGTATAACTCCCGACACTGAAACAAAGAAAAAAGGCTCAAAATCAACAAACTCTAACTGCAACCCCAAAATCAACTCAACCGCCGGCCCTCCGCCCGCGATGCCCACAATTCAACAATTCCACCCCCGCAGAACGGGAAGCCGCTGCGCCATAAAGGTACAAAAAAACCCAGAAGAGAATCAAGATATGGCGAACCTCCCGATATACGTGGCGAATATGGAGATGAAAGCGGGAAAAATCAAAGGAGAGAGAGGGGAAGAGAGAGAGGATCTTTCTCTCTCTTCCCTTCTTCCTCTCCTCGCATCGCGGCTTCGGGCGGACTCGATCAACACGAGCGATCTCAATCCTCAATTCATTTCTATCAAAAAATAAAAATAAAAAATCATCACGTCATTAATTATGCAGCTTCTTATGACTTTTTTATTTAGTATATTCCTCAACCTTAATAAGGGACAAATTACATAATAAACAAAAAATAAAAATAAAAATAAAATACTGATAAGTTTAAGTATGACAAATATATTCGTATATATCATCTTATTCAAATAATTTACATTAATTTTATTTCACCATTTAATCCTACACACCTAACTTAGCTAGGTTATTTATCTCCAATTTTCCTTAATTATTTTTTTTTTAATTTGCTCATTTTCAATATATAATAATAAAAAAATGAGTAATATATATATATATATATATGAAAGAGAAATGGACCCCATTTTCATGTGCATACACAAAACCTAAAAGAGTTATCTTGGTTGCGCTTTTTTTTAGTCTAATATAAATTTTAATTGTAAAAATCAACTTTATTTCACATCAAATATAAATATAAATATTAAAATTAAATTTATTTCATTAAATCTATAATATAATTTTTTTTCTTTTTATTTAAAATTTAACTTTCGAATCAAATAAAGCCAAATAGATTTTTTACATAAATTTTTTTTTTACCTGCCAACTTCACGCCCATAAATAAGGCAGGTGGTTGAGAGAGAGGCCAAGTGAAGAAGAGAAAATCATTTTAAATTAAATAATTACTAGTAGTAAATGAGCCGAAGTAGGGGACATAAAAATGAGGTTTTACCTCGGGATCTCAGATGTATAATTTTGTTAAAATGTGATTTGAATAATAATTAAATAATTCTAATTATAAAAATTATTTGTTAAGCTGTTGAGATTTTTATGAAAATCAGATACAGGATTTGTTATAAGCTACCATTATAAATATGGGATAATTAGGTAAGCTGAAAAAATTGGAGAGAGAGAGAGAGAAATAGAAAAAAAAGGATTATCAGGATGAAACGTGAATAGGTGATTCAGCTGTGATTTCTCTTGGATCTTCTATCTGATTTTTTGCATAATAAAGTCTCTTTCTGCTCTTCCCGTGGATGTAGGAGGAATACCTCCGAACCACATAAATCTGGTATTTTTGTGGTTGCTTCGTTCTTTTATTATCATTATTTCTCATACTTATCTGGCACGATTTATTTGACTAACTACACATCCGGCGATGCGAATTTTCTGTTGCGTATTATTTCACAACATAATTTATATCATATTAATTTATTTCAATAATTACTTAATTTTGTTAACCTTAATGTACAATTAATCTCGTGAAAATACTTATGCTAATCATGACTTATTTAAGAGATGTTTGATTCAATTTTATTTTACTATAATGTTATGATACTTAAATACTAATTTTTGAATTAAAAATTTATAATTTTTTACAAAATTATCCGCACATGTTCATAAATTTTTTGCATGATCAAGAAAGTTTTGCATTGTTTTCCTTATGTTCTTTTAACAAAGTTTATATCTACAATTGGGTTGTATGTAATCTCAACTAAAGAATTGTATCTAATATATATTATATATAAAATAAATATTTAAATTAAAAAATAAAGTTAAAAATTAAGCTAAGTTCAACTTAAAAGATTGATTTGAAATTAAATAAAATTTAATTGATTTGAATTAAATTTAATTGAACTTAAAAAATTGAGTTGAGGTGAAGCTCAAACTCAGGTGGTTTTCAGCCTTTAGAAATAGATGTGCAATTGTTTGGGATATTATCAAATGAACTTGAACGGACCAGATCAATTTGGTAGACGAGCTTCAATCCTGGGCCGTCAGATGGAGTTTGCGCAATCCCCTAATACAACAAAAATAAATGGCACAAATTCATCTTAAAAAAAAAGGTACAATAGGATATTATTTAGAGACGACTTCGAGTCAATTTCGAGTAAATTAGACTCAACTCAAAATTAAAATTTTTAATTCCAAGTCAAGCCAAATTCTAGTATATTAAATTTTTTTTATTTTTGAATCAATTTTTGAGTTGAACCAAGCCTAATTGTAGGCTGTATTTTCTATAATGATATTCACTTTTTGTATTAACTATATTAAAATATAATATTATAAATTCATTTTTAATTTCTATATACAGATTTCTAATATCATAAAATATTATGCTATATATATAATGTTAACACGTGGTTCAAGCACTGCATCCTTGTAGTACACGTGACGCCAAGCTGGCATTTAGCCTTTATTTATTTACTAATTCATTATCTGTTCTCTAGATTTCAGACCCCGGTCAAACCTTGGACACGAGGATTCAATTATGTCTCATCCATGACGAGTCAGGACCATCCCTAATAACATCGATGACGATATTACAAAGCAGTGTCTGTCACAATCAGCTTGACCCGACCGCGTCGTTCCCCATACAAGACCTTTTTTCCAAGACACGCAAATCAAGAATCTGCATGCTCCAGCTGTCACGGATCCCCAGAAGCAGTACCAATATTAAAAGTTAGCACCCTCCTTTTGCTGCTTTTGGTCCCTCCGGCGGCCAACAAGTGGCGCGAGCTCAGAGCTTGCTCACCTCCTTTTCTCCGGAAAATCAGAACAAAGATGTATAGTCCATCACCTACAAATACCCTTGAACAGTTTTCAAGAGGGCAGATATAGGAGGAGAGAATCAACAAAAGCGGCTAGAGTGTAAGCAACCTCCCGAATTCTCTCATTCTCATTGTATTAGAGCCTCAACTGAGGAGTTCTCTTTCTCTCCCTCTTTCCCTTTCATAAGCATTGTACGATTCCTCATGGCTACCTTTTTCCTTTAGTGAAAACTCTTCGCTGATCGATCGGTGGATGTAGGGGACTTCCTCCCTGAACTACCTTAAATCTATGTGTGCTGCTCTGGGTGTTTTTCTCTTTCTTAAAGCTTAACTGACAGGCTTATCCTTTTGTGCGACGTCGTCTCTCAGGACTTCTCTCTCTTTTTTGGTGTTTCTTAGGATCCCCCACATCCTACGTCAACATCTTCTGGTACTTTCATTGAGACTTGAGAAGATGGTGGCTAGGACGCGCAGAACCAACTCCGCTGCTCGCAGTGCACATGCCGGAGAACCTTTTGTTCGGGCGCCGGACAATAGAGCTTCGGTCTCAACCTCTCGGCGCCACGCCGAATCTGCTTCCTCCTCCAAGGGTACCCGTGTCTTTGAACTTCAGGGGATGCTCGCGAATCTCACTGACCTGGTCACTGGCCTCACAGCCTAACAGGCCGTGATTCTCAGGCAGACTCAACCAGTGTGCACAGTACTTCCTCTCCGGTCAGTCGCGGCGGCTCCTACACCTCTCCCGCCGGTTGCAGCGGCCTGAGAATCTCTTCCGCCTGTAGCAGCGGCCCCTCCTCCAGTCGCTGAGGCTCCTGCTCCCGTGCTTCCTGTCGCAGCGCCTTTCATTCAGACATCTGGCTCTTCTCAATCGTCCAGATGCCCCTTTTGCCCTCAGGACGTTCACCAGAACCCACTTCCACCATGTCCGCTATCACAACCTGCTTTCCTTAAGCAAGGCGAGAGGGAAAGCCTCCGGGATTACACCAACTACTTCTTTGCCGCCACAGCAGAAGTTGAAGATGTCGACCCTGCAGTTGCCACGCACAATTTTCGGAGGGGACTCAAGGTAAGGGATTTGTCTAAATCTCTACAGCTGGCCAAGCCTCGGAGCTACCCAGAGCTGGTGGCCAGAGCCAGCCAATTCATGTCCTCGAGGATGCTGAGTCCTCTCCCCCCGATCTTTCTAAAACCAAGTAGGAGAAGAGAAAGAGAAAACATCCCCCAGCCACGATGCTACATATGACCAAAAGTCGCAGTCGAAATGAGGGGAAGCCGCGAAACGTCCAGCACCAGAATTATTTCTTCTCTCGGCCGCTTCCTGAAGTCTATGCGGCGGTCGTCAAACAAGGTTAGGTCCGACCTGCCGGATCCAAGCCAGCGCCTCCAGTTGGAGTAGATCCCGACAATTATTGTGAGTTCCACAGGAACTACGGGCACAAGCTTCACAAGTGTCGAGGAGTTCATGCAGATGGCACCGACCCTCACTACTGACCAGAAAGGGAAGGCCCCTGAAGTTACTGGGGCTCCTGCTAAAGCCCTACCGTCTCCACGCCCCAGCCAACTAGGGCGTCCTTACCCCCCTGCCGCCAGGATGATCAATGACATCTTTAGCATGGACCCTGCCGCTGCTCGTCGTCAAGAGATTGAGATCGATGGCATCTCTCAGCAATATTCTTCATCCATTTCGCTTACCTTCTGCCAAGAAGATCTTCCCCAACAGGGCAATCTACACAACGATCCAATCATGGTCGTCACCAGCATAGCTGATTTCGATGTTCGGCGAGTGCTCCTCGACTCTGGGAGTGCCGCCGACATCCTGTTTGAATCTACTTTTCTCCAGATGGGGCTCAAGAAAGTAAACCTCCTCCGTGCTGGAACCACCTTACTCGGTTTCTCCGGGGAGAGGGTTCAACCTCTGGGATTCGTTGCCTTATCTGTCTCCTTCAGTGATGACAACGACTACGCCATGAACATGGTGAACTTCGCTGTAATCAGAGCTAAGTCAGGCTATAACGCCATCCTTGGAAGGACAACACTCAATTCTTTTGGGATGGTGAAGAGGGTGATGGCAGGGGAGAGGCAGGATGCTATCAAAGAAAAAGTCAACAAACTACTCGGAGCAGGTTACATCAGGGAAGTTTAATACCCCCAATGGCTCACCAACGTCGTCATGGTGAAAAAGGCCAACAGAAAGTGAGGATGTGCGTAGACTTTCGCACATTGAATCAGGCCTGCTCCAAAGACACTTACCCTCTCCCACACATCGATACGATGATGGATCATACCTTCGGATACGAGGTTATGAGTTTCCCGAATGCTTTTTCTGGGTACCATCAGATCCGAATGGCCAAAGAAGACAAAGAAAAGACTGCCTTCATCACTGACTTTGGCACATACTGCTATAACGTCTTGCCCTTTGGTTCAAGATGACCGGCGTTTCTATCAGCGCATGATTGGATGCCTCTTTTCACAGGGGACCAAAAAGGGGTTCAAAAACTGGCAGGCACGGATCAACAGCCTGGGCAGATTCATCCTCAAAAAGTCGGAGATCGATGTTTGCCATTCTTTCGATGCCTGTGCAACAACAAGGGGGGTCAGTGGACCAACGAATGCGAAGCTGCTTTCACAGTGCTGAAGAAGTATCTTACCTCAGCTCCGATATTAGTGGCACCGAAAGAAGGGGCGGTCCAGTCTTTATACTTGGGTGTGTCTGACACTGCAGTCTTAGTAGTCCTCGAATGATAAGCAGTAGGCGGAGATCACTGCCATGCTTTCTGAACACATCGATGTCTTCGCATGGTCTTCTGAAGATGTTTTAGGCATTGACAGGGCTGTTTGCGAAGCACCATTTAAAATATCTGATACTGTGCTCTCCTATAAAAGAAAGAAAGAGGGTGATGGCAGGGGAGAGGCAGGATGCTATCAAAGAAAAAGTCAACAAACTACTCGAAGCATGTTACATCAGAGAAGTTTAATACCCCCAATAGCTCACCAATGTCGTCATAGTGAAAAAGGCCAACAGAAAGTGGAGGATGTGCGTAGAATTTCGCACATTGAATCAGGCCTGCCCAAACGACACTTACCCTCTCCCACACATCGATACGATGGTGGATCGTACCTTTCTCTAGGTACCATCAGATCCGAATGGCCAAAGAAGACAAAGAAAAGACTGCCTTCATCACTGACTTTGGCACATACTGCTATAAGTCTTGCCTTTGGTCTCAAGAATTGCCGGCGCTACTTACCAGCGCATGATTGATGCCATCTTCAGGGACCAAAGGGGGAGGAATCTTGAAGCATATGTTGACGACATCCTTGTCAAAAGCAAAAACTTAGAGGGACACCTCGGCGATCTCAGGAAGACACTTGACACCCTCCGAAGGTTTAGCCTCAAACTTAATCCTGCCAAGTGCACCTTCGGCGCGGCCTCAGGGAAGTTTTTGGGCTATAGTCCTCAGCCAGAGGAATGAGTCAATCCAGATAAAAATCTCGGCGATCCTGAGCATGCCTGTAATATCTAAGTTTTTAATTTCTAAGTTTATGTTGAAAAAAAGGACTTAAAAATAATACTTTTGGACTTATTGATAAGAAGGTGAAACTATGGGGTCTAAAATATAATTATTCCAGATAAGCACAGCACATTCATTTTTATCTCATTTTCTTGGCTTCTGATTATTCTTGCTGTGCTTCTGCCGTGGCTTGTGTGTAAGGGAAGGAGAAGAAGAAGAGAAGAAGAAGAGAAGAAGAAGAGAAGAAGGGAAAGAAGGAGGAGAGGAGGAAAAGGAGGAAGGAAAGAATTAAAAGGTAAGAAAATTATGTTATAAATGTGAATTGGTGTATAATAGAAATTGATTTGTTAGATGTAAAAATATACTTTTGATAAGTGGTTATTAATTATTCTTATCAAAACTCTTGATAAATTCAATAATGTTAGATTTTATTTAGAAGAGATTTATAGAAATATGATATATATATATAATTATATATATATATATATATATCAGTTAAAACTAATTAAAAGAAATAAATTTCAAAATTATTGTGTTTCTATTTTTTCAGGGTGAACGTGTGAATAGATTATCAGACAGCTAAGAGATAGGGGGAAACCAACTCGTTATGATCTGGTTTGTGTTTGTTTAGATTTAATGTTTTAAAATTATATATATATTGGATTGGATGTTTCTATGCATGTTAAATTACTGTTATCTTGCGATAAATTGCATATTACTGATGAATTACTGTTATTGTATTTAATAATGTCTTTTATTACAGTGATATCTTGTTATATATTATGGTTATAAAATATTAGTATTAAAATTGAATTAATCATAGAGAATATTGTAACTGCTGAGTACTTTATGATGTTGCCTATCCTAGCTCGAGTACTCTGAGTACTTTTGGACTCCGAAAAGGCACTTTTGGAACACCAATTTTTTCCACAATTCGAACACCGAGATATAATACCTGATCCAGCACTATTTTCTGAATTCTTTGAACTACTACCAATTGTAAATTTCTTTTGATACGATCCTCCGCTCTGTGCATATGATCCCCCACTCTGTGAATATGATCCCCTTCTTTTACCAGCCTCTCTTTTCTTCTGTGTAATTTCTTGTTCCTGCTCTACTCCCCTTTCTTGTTCCTGCTCTACTCCCCTTGCTGCCTCTACTAAATCAGCAAAATCTTTATGCCTATAAGGTCCCAATAATTCTCTGATAGAATCTCGTATACCTTTACGAAAATGATAACACTTCTGTTCTTCTGTTGACACCATATCAGGGACATAACGAGCTAATGCAGAAAATTTTGATTCGTATTCAGTGACAGACATGCCCCGTTGTCCTAGATGGTTCAATTCATTTCTCATTTTGTTACGAGCCGATTCTGGCACAAACCAATCCCTGAAGGCAATACAGAATTCTGCCCATAAAATATCAGTTGGTGAACGATCATTGAAACGAAGTCTTTTCTGACTTTTCCACCAATTACTCGCATCATCATCAAGTACAAGTACAGTCAATGGCACTCGCCTGTCTGATGGGCAAGCAATCCCATCTAAGATTCGCTCAATATGATCCAACCAATTTTCTGCCTCAATAGGATTTGTTGTTCCAGAAAAACGTTTAGGGTGCATTCTTTGAAACGATTCAGCATAACGATCTGCTTGAGAACTAATACCACCGCCTCCAGTCACAGTGTTTGAGGCATTCTCCATCATATAAGCTAATGAGGTTAAGACACGTCTCATTTGTTCATCATTATAAATTGGGGCATTTCCCTTACCCTCATGATGAGAACTGCTCTCATCAGCTAGCCGTTGTTCATTACCGTCAAATGTCATTTCCTATAACATACAAGAATAAAATATAACAATAACATACAATATTTATAAAAGAAAAATATTACAGTGCAAATGTGTGCTCCCATCTATGACTATCTACCTACATCTCTCTTCCTAGGTTGTTACCTAGAAAAATCAAACCTCGCTCTGATACCAAAAATGTCACATCCCGACCCGCTAAGATAATAATGTAGCGACATAATAGCTGAGTCGGGTGTGACACAAAGTTTTATTTTTCTCTTATCTTTAATCAAATTCATTAAAGTAAAAACAAGGCTAAATCCATTATACAGTAATAAAATCTAGAACATCAAACAAGTACTACACAAGTTGTCTGGCTTCCCTCCAGATAAGTATAACCTCACAATAATAAAACCGCGAACCAAGTGATATCTCAATCACAGCTCACTGTGATGTCCTGAGCAGGTACATGAAAATATAAAAATAGGGGGTGAGTTCTC
The DNA here is from genome assembly GCA_002786265.1 of Apostasia shenzhenica. Lineage (NCBI taxonomy): Eukaryota > Viridiplantae > Streptophyta > Magnoliopsida > Asparagales > Orchidaceae > Apostasia > Apostasia shenzhenica. The sequence goes on along the minus strand of KZ451911.1, from coordinate 2,363,700 downwards.
ATTGAACTCAGGAAATTTAACAAACCCTTCATGAATCAACCAGCTCATACAACATCGCATTAGGAACCGTAATAAAATAGGTTCCATATTTATTTATCAAAATTCCGCATTAATATTTAATTTTTTATCTTTCATTTAATTTAGGGCCCATTGGAGTTACTTTATAGACTGGTTGAGCCATTACTCAGACTAATATGTTATTAGAGGTCTTATCTCACTCCAGTAGGTCGCAATGGAAGGCTCTACTAATATCAAATTTTGTGGCCCATGAGAAATTAACTGCACTACTACAGTAGGTACAATGAGGAGCTACAACAGTATATCAGTAAACAGTATCAGTAAGCTCGAGCTAGGATAGGCAACATCATAAAGTACTCAGCAGTTACAATATTCTCTATGCATTAATTCAATTTTAATACTAATATTTTATAACCATAATATATAACAAGATATCACTGTAATAAAAAGACTATATTTAAATATAATAACAGTAATTCATCAGTAATATGCAATTTATTACAAATAACAGTAATTTAACATGCATAGAAACATCCAATCCAATCTATATATAATTTTAAAACATTAAATCTAAAAACAAACAGCAACCAGATCATAACGAGTTGGTTTCCCCCTATCTTTAGCTGTCTGATAATCTATTCACACGTTCACCACCCTGAAAAATAGAAAACACAATAATTTGAAATTATTTCTTTTAATTATGTTTAAACTGATATTATATATATATTATATAATAATATTCATATTTCATAAAGTCTCTCTAAATAATCTAACATTGATTGAATTTATCAAGAGTTTTGATAAGAATAATTAATTAATCACTTATCAAAAGTATATTTACATCCTAACACAATCAATTTCATATATAACCTATCACAATAACATAATTTTTCTTACCTTTTTAATTCTTCTCCTTCCTCCTTTTCCTCCTCTCCTCCTTCTTTCCCTTCTTCTCTTCTTCTTCTCTTCTTCTTCTCCTTCCCTTACACACAAGCCACGGCAGAAGCACAGCAAAGAATTAATCCAGAAGCCAAGAAAATGAGATAAAAATGAATGTGCTGTGCTTATCTGGAATAATTATATTTTAGACCCCATAGTTTCACCTTCTTATCAATAAGTCCAAAAGTATTATTTTTAAGTCCTTTTTTTTCAACATAAACTTAGAAATTAAAAACTTAGATATTACAATTCTCTCCTCCTTACAAAAATTTCGTCCTCGAAATTTGCTCAGAACAGACCAGGAAACTTCTTTCTCATTTCATCTTCCACTTCCCTTGTAGCTTCGCGTTCCTCTTGATTCTTCCAAAGAATTTTCACCATTGGAATCTGCTTGTTGCGAAGCTGCTTAACACTTTTAGCTAAAATTCTTATAGGCACTTCTTTGTAACATAGATTTGGCTGTATCTCCATTAATTCTGGGTCATATCGAATGATATGAGTTGGGTCAGGTACATACTTCTTCAATGAAGACACATGAAAAACATCATGTACACCTGCCAAATGTGGTGGCAATGCTACTCGATACGCCACAGCTCCAACCCTTTCTATAATCTGAAAAGGCCCAATAAATCTTGGCTTTAACTTTCCAATCTTTCCAAATCTAGTTACTCCTTTCATAGGGCTAACTTTGAGAAATACATGATCATCTACCTCAAATTCATCGACATTTCTCGAATCTGCTTGACCTTTTCAGTTGCCTCATCTACCAGTTCTGGTCCAAACATTGCTCTTTCACCACTTTCAAACCAGCACACAGGTGATTGACACCTTCTTCCGTATAGAGCTTCATAAGGTGCCATACCTATACAGGTTTGATAACTGTTATTATAAGTAAATTCTATGAGTACCAAATGATCTTCCCAATTTCTCCCAAAATCTAGTACACACATTCTTAATAGATCTTCTAGTGTTTGAATAGTCCTTTCAGTCTGTCCATCCGTTTGTGGATGAAATGCAGTACTGAACTTTAATTCTGTATTGAATGCTGTATGTACCTTTTTCCAAAAATGTGAGGTGAATTTGGAATCACGATCTGAGATAATTACCTTTGGTATTCCATGTAATCGAATAATTTGTTCCACATATAACTTTGCTAATCTTTCTGCAGTATCAGTAGTCTTAATTGGTAAGAAATGAGCCGATTTCGTGAGTCGATCGACAACCACCCATATAGCATCACGACCTTGCTGTGACCTGGGCAAACCAATAACAAAATCCATGGCTATTTCTTCCCATTTCCACATTGGAATAGAAAGCGGCTGAAGCATACCACTTGGCCTTTGGTGTTCTCCTTTCACTTGTTGACAAGTTAGGCATTTGCTCACAAATTCTGCCACATCCTTTTTTAATCCTGGCCACCAAACCATCTGTTTCAATCCTTGATACATTTTATTACCTCCTGGATGTACAGAAAATTTAGAATAATGTGCTTCTCTTAATAATAACTGCCTGATATCATCGACATTTGGAATGCACATTCTATTTTTGAATTTTAATACTCCGTTATCCAATTTAAAATCAGATGTCCATCCTTGTTGTAGTTTTTGCATTAACTTTGTCAACTCAGGATCTTGAATTTGATTTTCTTTCACTTGCTGTAACCAATTTGGTGTAATAAGTAACTGAGATAAACGTATCAAACTATGATCAATAGATGACTGTAACTGTAATTTTTCTATCTCAAAGACCAGTTGCTGCTCATTCTTCTCTACGGTAAGCATATTTATATGGACCTTGCGACTTAAAGCATCTGCTACTATATTAGCTTTTCCTGGGTGATACAGAATCTCTAAATCATAGTCCTTTAGTAGTTCTAACCATCGCCTTTGTCTTAAGTTTAACTCTTTCTGAGTGAAAATATATTTAAGACTTTGATGATCAGTAAATATATCACATTTAACTCCATACAAATAGTGTCTCCAAATTTTTAGTGCAAACACAATAGCTGCTAATTCTAAGTCATGGATTGAGTAATTTCTTTCATGAGATTTCAACTGACGAGATGCATATGCTATAACTTTATCATGCTGCATCAAAACACAACCCAATCCTTGAATCGAAGCATCACTGTAAACTTGAAATCCATCTGTTCCATCTGGTAATGCTAAAACTGGAGCTGTTATCAAACATTCTTTTAACTTTTGAAAACTGGCCTCACAATCAGAAGTCCATTCATATGTAACATCTTTTTTTGTTAGATTAGTAAGAGGTAGAGCTATCTGAGAAAAGCCTTTGACAAATTTTCTATAATAACCAGCTAGTCCCAGAAAACTTCTTATTTCAGTTACAGTTACAGGTCTCGGCCAATAGTCGAGACCTGTAACCAATTTGATGTGACAATGCCCTCTCCTAAAACGGCAAAAAAGATTCAAAAACTGGCAGGACGGATCAACAGCCTGGGCAGATTCATCTCAAAAGTCGGAGATCGATGTTCGCCATTCTTTCGATGCCTGCGCAACAACAAAGGGGGTCAGTGGACCAACGAATGCGAAGCTGCTTTCGCAGAGCTGAAGAAGTATCTTACCTCAGCCCCGATATTAGTGGCACCGAAGGAAGGGGCGGTCCTGTCTTTATACTTGGGTGTGTCTGACACCGCAATCTTAGCGGTCCTCGTGGACGACTATAAGGGGGTACAACATCCAATCTTCTATATCAGTCACATACTCCTAGACACTAAAAGCCGATACCCCATGCTGGAAAAGCTTGCTCTGGCTCTCCTAGTGACGGCGAGAAAGCTATGCCCATATTTCCAGTCCCACACTATCCAGATTGTCATTGATCAACCGCTCCTGAAAATACTATACACTTCTGAGGTCTCGGGAAGGCTGCTCAGATGGTCCATTGAGCTGGGTGAGTTTGACATCAAGTATGTCCCACGGACAGCAATCAAGGCTCAGGTATTGGCAAATTTCATCGCTGAGCTTTCTACTTCAGAGCCACTGCTTGCCAGACATCGGACTGAGCTCTGGTCCCTTCATGTCGATGGTGCATCTGAATCGCAGTCCCAGGGGGCTGGGATTCTCCTAACCAGCCCAATGGGAGCCACCTTACACCAGGCCGTGACACTTCAGTTTAAGGCTACAGACAATCAAGCGGAGCATGAAGCTCTCATTGCATGACTAAGCTTCGCACTCAGCATGGCTGTGAAATGCATACATGTATTCAGTGACTCCCAATTGGTCGTCAACCAGGTGAATTGACCATTCGAAACAAAGGACGAGATTCTGAAAAAATATCTGCAACAAGCCTAGTCTTTAATCTCTCAGTTTGAAGAATTCTCCCTGACGCATATTCCCAGAGAAGAAAACCAAGTAGCAGATTGGCTCGCAAAGGTGGGGCTTCCCGACCTCTGCCGAACTCAAATATTCGAAAGGCCTAGTTTCGAGTGTACAGGAATCCACTCTGAGAAGCATCCACCTTGCTAGATGGACATGATCCTCAATTACCTAAAAGATGAGACGCAGCCCGATAACAGGCAAGAAGCGAAGAAACTGAAGCTTGATTGCGCCAAGTACGTTCTCATCAATGGAGAGCTCTATAGAAGGTCTTATGCCAAGTCCCTCACCAAGTGCTTGAGGCCTGAGGAAGCCCATGAAGTCATGAAGACTGTTCACAAAGGGGAGTGTGGAATTCATGCTTGTAGCCGAAGTTTGGTTATGCGAATCCTACGTCAGGGATTCTTCTGGCCAAATATCCACAAGGATGCTCAGGCGTTCGTAGAGAAATGCTCTCAATGTCAGTACTATGCTGACATGCACAGGTAGCCTGCCGGCTATCTCAAACCTATCAATTCTTCTTGGCCCTTCGCTGTTTGGGGGCTGGACTTCCTGGGCCCAATGCCTACGGCCATGAGGAACTACAAATGGATACTAATTGGTGTCGACTACTTCACAAAGTGGATTGAGGCCAAGCCACTTACTTAGCCTACCGCTAAGAGCGTCGAAAACTTCTTGTGGGCCAACATCGTCTGCAGATATGGCGTACCTATGGTGATTATCACAGACAATAGTACTCCGTTTGCTAATCAGCGGGTCCATGACTTCTGTGACAAACATCAAATTAACCTCAAGTACGCATCTGTCTGGCATCCTCACACCAATGGGCAGGCAGAAGCCGCTAACCAAAACATCCTAAATATCTTGAACAAACGTCTCGACAGCGCCAAAACTCGCTGGTTATTGTTTACATAATTTAAAGATATTGTAGAATCACGTAAAAAAATGAACTTTTTATTATCACAGATAGTTTTGAATGTTTAGCCATTCAATTATATTTTTTTCTGTATGAAAATTCAAGTTGATATATATAGACAAGTAAACTTACGTCCCTCCCAATTTATAGTTAAATAAATGTTCAGTAAACTAATATTTACAAACAAAAATTAGAGCTTATTTAGCGCTAATACTGTTTTAATCATACAAAAACTTAAAATATTTTTTCATTATAAAAAATTAATTTATAAAATTAAATTAATTTTATTAAATTTATACAATTGTTAACATAAAAATTTTATTTTCAATACATGCTCCATATAATTTTTAAAATAATTAATGACATTAAATATTGATTTATGAAAATTCAAAAAAATATAAAAACAAATTTTCACCCAAGACTATTCAACTCTTCAACAATTTCCATCAATCAGCAGAATCCCATGAATCAAAAAAAATAATTTTATTTTTATACAAATTTCCAACATGCACAACTAAAACTTTTAATGATGTGAAACTACACAAGGTAATTTAACAAATAAAGCAATAAATAAATAACTGGACTTTCAACTGCATCCCAAAAAAACTTAAAATTTTAAGTATAAACTGCTTAAAATTTTCAATTTATATAAAAGAAGTGTTTCGTAAAGTTTGTGGTTTAAGCTGCTTAAAATTTGAACTTCAAATACAAATGAGAACGATTCAGTTAATGGCTCGAGTTTCAAGCAGCTTAATGAAAAGAGTAAGCTTTTTAAGCGACTTAAATTTTCTAAGCCACTTAAATGAGCTTACAGGTGAAGATGCTTTACTTTAGATTTAGGGGATGTTTTGTTCATTATTATATTAATGTTATATCATATAATTTAAATGAGATGATATTTAAATATTATTTTTTAATTAATAATTCTATAATTTTATAGAAAATTATTTATAGATATCATTAAACCAAATACTATTTTCTCTAAATAACATTACATAACACTAAGATAACATTGAATCAATTGCCCTCTTAAACAACATAAAAGATGCTGCAATAAATAAGACCCTGTTTGGCAATGGGCTAAAAATCATGGCTAAAATTAGTCATGGCCAAAATCTTAAATTTATTTTAAAAAAAACTTAAAAAATTATTTTATATCACATCTCACACAAATTCCAACATTAAACAATCACTTTATTTCACATCCAACACAATTCTCAATAAATCAATCAATTTTATTTCACATCCTACACAATTTTTAATAAAACTAACTTACTTTATTTCACATCATACACATTTTTCAAAAATCACTAAAAATTCCAACCTTCTAGGGAATGCAAAACGAAAATGTGCTCATCCAATTTGGAAAAACTCAATCTTTGTGGTTTTGCCACAAAACAAACAAAAAGAAATTTGAGTTCTTAGTTGAGTTACCATTCCAAAGAAAGAAGAAACATAAATACAACCAACTACTAAGAAAGTAATATACAGAAACTATGTACCCAAATTGATCAAAAGGCACCAATAAAGGTAAAATAAAAATAGAGGAGGAAAAAGGGACTACTGTGTCTACAAAATGAAAACTAAATGTGGGCATGCTCTTTGCAACAGAAATCAAGTGTGGAATAAAAGAAACCCAAAAGAAACCTTATTTATGAAAAAAAAGGCAGCAATAGATATTGATAAATAGAAATTTGATGAACTAAGGTAGAGATGCAGACCGTTGAAGCAGATTAAATATTTGATCAGAGTGCCAAAAAAATCCAGATTTTTGGAGAATGATGTTGCAGATTTAAGTCAGGTCATCAATGCTCTTCTTCATTGATGGCTCTCCTCAACCTTCTCAGCCATATATCGAAATCCATCGGATATGGTGTCCCACACAAGCTATCAACGTAGTCAGCAAAGGCTTTCAGCACAGCCGAGATTTCCCCAAGCTTCTGTTGTATGACCCTTTTCGACCATGACATTTCCCTCCATTGGAGCGCTCCTTCGACAGAATCAAGGTCGGGGAAAACGCCACCACAACAGAAGTACAACAGATAGATCAGACTCTCGGCATCAGATGCTGCGTAAAGTTTGCCATCCTGAAGAGCGAATGTAGACGAGAAGTAGAGATTCATTAATGGCCGATCCTTCTCTTCCAAAACAGCATGGCCCCAGCCAATAAGAACGAAATAGTGGCGTTTCATGCCAGGATTCACATAAATTACATTATCCGGGCAAATATCACCGTGATAAATTCCGACTGAAGATGCCGCAGCAATGGCGGATAAGCAGTCATGGCAGCATCTAAGAGCTTCTTCAGCACTGAATGAACCGTTTCGAACCATAGAGGAAAGAACTTCACCATAAGGAGATGTCACAAGAATAGGGGTTCCACACCATGGATGACCACAAGTTTCTCGAGGGCTCAGCTTGTTGCATTGACCAGGGTGAATAATTCTCCCAGAAGCAGCAACCTGAGGAAGGTACTTGTTGGACAGACCCCGCTCCTTCATCAGATTCATTATTTTCGTCTGCCTTTGAACCTGATACCACAAATTCATATCCATATCGGATGGACATGGGCCAACATACAAAATCAACGACTTAGTTGGTTCATCCACAAGACTTACATTATATACAGGAGACCCATCACCAGTTAATTTTTCGTTAACTTGGAAAGCCTTCTGCCATTTTGAATACTCCAAATATACCACAGATCCGATCTCCAGATGCAATGTTTCAACTTCAGCTCTGATGGAACCTTCCTGTACTTCAACAATTTCAGGAGAGGTGCTGCGATGTTGGAGCTGAAACATAACGTTTCCATTAACCTGTGCATCTACTAAATGTCTTTCTGCTCTCCGTGTTTGCAGACGGGAGCTATGTTCCAAGGCTAATTCTTCTGGTGAATAACTTGGCATCCCACAAAACATAACCATAGAATGGAAAGTGGCTAAAAGTATATGCAAAGTTCCGATATCACCCCAGTTAGCATTACCGAGCTTATTCCAAACCCTGTCAATAGTAGAAACACTAATTTTGGCATGAGTTATGATCCATTCTGCAGCAGAAACATACACATTATCTGCATGGAAGTCCAACCTACTTACATCACCTGAAACTTTAACCACCCCACCATGCTGGGAATCAAAAAGGAGCACAAAGACTAAATTGGAATTGCGTAGAGCAGTAGACGACCGACTAAGGCTTCGTGAGACAAGAACACGGAGAGCAAAGAACAGTGCTTCCCCCAACACATGGTGAGGCAGCTCCTCTTCTGCCTGCTTCGATTGAGACCCAATGTCGGGTCTTAGCAAAATTAATTCGACAATTTGATCCCATTTCCCATGTGAATTCCCACCATCCTTTAACAGTATAGCAGTTGCACAAAGACCTCCAAGCTTCCCACTAGCAATAGCTTTCTCAGCGGGATAAAACTTGGAACTACTATTATGAACACATGCAACAGAAAAGGGCATCGCTGAATTTTGATTCCAGAAGGCCTCCCATAAACCCTTGAGACCAGCATGTAGAAAGTCTTCGATGGCAAGATGTGCAGTTGCTTCAACGGCATCAGAAGTTGATGCATAAAGAGCATTCGGCATTCGGATCAATTGCTGGAAAGGTATGCCTTCCAATGCATAATCAAAACTCTGAACCTCAGTTAGCTCAAAAGGAACCTTGAATGCAGGCTTCCTGAAATTTGTCTCTTTGCATGTCCCGGAAAACCAAGCCGCAAGTTTTGCCGTAAAAATATCAATATCAACAAAGTTCCGAAGGAATTCCTTGCGGCTAGAGGAGGATGATCCACGGGGTCTACCACTTGATGCAACACCGGACCATTTAGGGCCCGAACCAGACGAAGCATGATCAGGGGACCTACCTATAGAGAGATCAATGTGGGAAATGAAATGTGAAATAACCCCAGAATTATGGCATATAAATGCAAAAATAACTCATATAAAGTCAGGCGTGACAGTTATTTAATCATTCCTACAGACACAATCATAATTCCAATGCTTAAAATGACAGCATAACACACTACAGAGATTGTTTCTCTAATCTGAAAGTGGTTATGACCTAGAATGAGTTATACTCCTTGCTAGGGTTGTTAACGAGTCGAGTTCGAGAACTTTGGACAAACTCAAATATAACTCAAAATTTTTAGGCTGAACTCATACTCCCCAACTCGACTAGAAATGAACCAAGTTTGAATCGACTCGAATTACATTTTGAATTAGGTTGAAATATATTTTAATATAATTTGAGTTAATGATAAGTTATTAATATAATATATACGAGCCACCTTGAATATTTTCTGAGTGAGTCAACAATGACTCGAACACAAATTGAAATATATTTTGAGTCTCTTATTTGACATGAAGCTCAACTCGAAATGACTAGATTTAAGTTCGAATCGAGCCAAAATTTGAGCAAGTTATAAGCAACTTTCGACTTTTGAACAATTTCAACAGCCTTACTCCTTGCCTTGGATTTTCTTACTCTTGTCCCATGGCTTGCCATGGGAGTTCTTCACAGTGGTTCTGGTGTCCCACGCTTGAATGGGTTCCTCGATTGTTCCCCTCCACCCACTTATGAGTGTTGACTTAAACATAGTTATATGGACGATAAATCCATGTTTTTTTTCCAATGATGTTGATGATTATGTTATCCTTAATAATAACATCTAAAGAACTCTATAGATAAAAATCTAAATACAAATCCAAAAACATAGATTCAGCACATTTCAAAAGAAACATAGATTCATCTAGTTACTATTTTAACATTAAAAACTATAACTGATGTTCATTGATTTAGTTGCTTCCCCAAAATTATTCAAGTAGAATTATTTCCACACAACAGCTACTTTTCCTTTAAAAACTTTCAGATATTTCAAAACTTTTTAAGCAATTTTCACTTAGGCCCCGTTTGTCTAGAAGTTTAAAATTAACCTGGTTTAATTTTAACCAGGCATATGACATGACACATAAAATTTAATATTAAAAATTAAATTTATTTCACAACACACATTACTAAAATAATAACTAACTTATATCACATCCCTCACATATTCCAACATAATAACTAACTTTATATCACATCCCTCACATATCCAAACATAATAACTAACTTTATTTCACATCATTCACAATTTTCAATAAAAAAATATCTCTATCCAAATTTAATTTTAACCTTCTTAAATTTAACCTTACAAACAAACACTTAATGACTTATATGAGAAACAACATAAATTCTAGTTAGATGGCCTAGTTAAATGAGATTTGGAGCATAAGCTCTGCGCCTGCTAGATCTAAGATTTCATGAAAATGGATTTCATGAAAATGACATTCTACCAAAAGAATGGGCCATGAAAATGGTCAAAAAACTAATAGCTTTTGGAGCTAGGGCTGACTAGAAATGGAAGAATAAAGTCATTAAAGAACACATGAATAAAAGCAGAGAGGTGTGACGTCTAGAAATGAGTGCATATAAATTAAGTGATAAAAACCTATTGTAATTTGGAAATCAACGCCCAATGCGCAATGGGATGATTTTAGAATGAAAGTATATAGATAGTAATGAGGTTCACTAAACAAACTATCAAAAAATAAAAATAAAAACCTAGAAAACAGTCAATTTGAGAGAAAGCAATGGTTTCCACAACAAATCCAATAAAACATCAAAATGAAATTGATGACTTCAGCAACAATCAAAAAACACAAACAGGAGAAAAACTCTAGGCCTGATTACAAACACCATGTTTTACAACATATAAAAACCTCAATCCATATTCTCTGCTTCGTTTCTACATATAAAGTCCATCTAATTCAAAATAGACATACATCTGGTCCTTGTTCCAACTTGCAATTCATAAAGATGACAATGCATTACAAAAATTATCGGATTCATTCTCGGAAAGAAGGAAGTACACTAATATTTTTGTCTTAAAACATTTAAGCAAATCATCTTTACAAGATAACTAAAAGGAGCAATGATGCAATGAAATTAAAAGATCACGCTAACTACCTTCCATTAGAGTTACTGTTTGCTTGTAGCTTGATATCTCCGTACCCAAAAGAAAATCCGCATTTGTGAATGCAGACAAATAAGTAGCATGTACTGCCGTCCCAAACCCCAATCTCTTCAAACCATGGAAGGAAATCAAGATGAAACTGGACAAAGATGAATACACAAATTTCCATCAAAATTCTTAGAATACATATATAATGAATCAATAAGCATGCAAAAGCAAAGTAGATAGAAATTATAGATAAAAATCTCAATCTCACGAACAATACACAAAGAGGAGCACATACACAAATCCTTTTGCATGAATAGTAATATAGATATAGATAAGAACGATGATAGTATCCATCACTTAGATCCTATAGTAAGAATTAATGAACAAGTTCGGTGAATCCAAAGAGAATGCTTAAAAGCAAATTAGCTCTAGCAAACTTCAACATCCTAATGATGAGATTTTGGGGGTTTTGGAGTGATCTATCAATTTAGACTTTTTCTTGTTCTCAAGTTCTTATAAAAACTCACTTCTTCTCGAGTTCTCCAGAATCCACCTTAATTTTTTCCTTTAAAGTTACACAAATTACACTTATAGCCACTATGCCACGACATTCTACCATAAGGAAGCCTGTTTGACCAAAACATGACAAATAATTGTTTTTTCATAAAATATCAAAACTAGAAAATAATTAATTTGATATTTATTGCCTTTGGGTTTCAGTGAGGCCTAAGGGATGGCAATTTTGAGATCAAGTAATAGAAAAGCAATGGAAGGATTAATAAAAAATAATGAAGTCTAAATTTTCACATAGAAAACTCCTATAAGGGAAAAAACATGACAACTAGAAGTGGCAATTTTGTTCAAAACTCATAAATCGCTCGAAACTTGCTCAGAACATCATTTTTTTTGGGGATTTAAGATGACTTGCTCAAAATAAAATTGATTCAACTTATAATTAACTCAATATAGGTACAAACATACGTATTTATTATTTTTCAAAGTATATATAACAGTTGTTTTGATATAAATATGTTATGATAGTTGATATACAAAGATATCTTAAACACACTAGTTGATGAAGGCGAAAGATGAAAAACCATGTATGTTCTAGACATGATTAGCATTGATACCAAGCCGATGCAGCGTGGAGTCACTAATGCCAGTTGAACGAACATAAAGCTACCTATAGGGGGATTTTAGTTTAGGCATATACATTATATACAATGATTTTTTAGGTTACTAAATGGACTTAAATGCAATAACTAATATGCCCTAACTTGAGAACTTAAACTACGTGATGATATGTGATAAGGAGATTCAATTAAGTAGATTTTAAATTCACAAGTTTTCATATGCACGCAAGATTTCATGGAAATCCTAAAAAAATTAATGTTCTACATAAATTCATAAAATTGTAGAAATAAGAGATGAAAGCAATTAAGTTAAGAGGAAAATTAACTAATATGTATAGAGAGCTCGAGAGGTGGTAAAATGACGGAGTCGTAAGAGGAGGGACCTACCTATGACTCAATAATAGTCAAGGGACCTAAATGCAATAATAAAATTCCTAATTTTAGGACCTAAAACTACATGATGATATGTGACGAGAAGACTAAACTAAGTAGAATTTAAATTCACGAGTTTGCATATTCACATGAGATTTCATGGAAATTATTAAGAAAATTAGCGATGTTCTATATAAATTAATAAACTTGTGCAAGTAAGAGATGAAACCCATCAAGTTAGCAGGAAAATTAACAAGTATAAAACTATAATACATTATACACGCAAACAGTCCAAGTTTGAAGTAATAATATTCAAGCATGATTTCAACAGATAATTGAAATTTGGATCCATTAAACTCAAATTTATCCTAAGGGCTTGTTTGATTGACCGCTTCAAGCGGTTTCAAGCGGGACAAAGCCCATTTAATAAAATTAATTAGCCAAATAATTCTGATTCATCCCATAAATCTGAATCCGTTTTAGAAGCATGAAACGACTTCGAGGCCACGAAACCGAAACCATCGAAAACGTGGTTTCAGACTCGCGATCGCTTTTTCTTTTTTCCCAGATTTTCAGAAAAGCATATCTGGGGATAAGCTTGGTATTTCTCTCAAGGCTAAAATTAAGGAATAATTAAATCTGATAAATTCAAAATTTGAAGAATAATAACAAATCTTTTGACTCATAACCACATCCCTTAAATATCTCAAATTTTGATATATATCCTCTTGAGAATTTTAAATTAATAAATATTCAAATAAATTATAAAATTTTAAATAAATATTTTTTATTTACTTTTATTATAAATTTTATTTATTTTTATTATTTTTGAAATTTTATTGTGAGATGAAGTGGTTTCTAAAATAATATTCATCCAAACAAAAATAAATTAAAGTAGATTCAAAACTAGTTTCAAGCTACTTTTGATCCAAATAGAATTTAAGTTTGAACTGCTTCACTTATCTGAAACCACTTCAAACTTTGAATCCGATTCTGTTTATTTTGAACCTAAAACTACTGTCAAACGGGCCCTAAAAGATCCTAAATAGGATTTATTTCAGCTCCAATTAAGCCAACTTATTACACAGGAGCAGATAGAAGATAAAGTTTCATTTCAACATCCAATGCAGGAAACGGGAATAAGATAGACACATGAATTGAAACAATGAACAGTCATAGAATAAGATCTCAATACATTCATGGAAATAACAAGAAGGAAGTCAAGCTAACTTGTTTCAAGATTCAAACAAGATCATAACAGGGAATTAACAACTCAAGCCAAATAATCAAACCAAAAATCAAGAAATTAGAAGACCTAAAATTATCAAACCTCAAGCCAACAACTCAGGAACTGCAGCTCCTCTGCAGCCTCTGCGTCAAACCCACGGCCACGTGCCCGGAAACGGCGATATGGAAGGAGGCCGAGTCGCAGCACCCTGCCGCTCTGGCGATGACTCGATGCCACCTGCGTTGGGATCGCTCAAGTTAAGAAAAAAATCTCTTCTCTCAACTCAGTGGACTCAAAATTATTCATCAGCATCAACTCCTTCCATAGCATCATACAGTTGGGAGCTTTTATAGAGGAAGAGAACGGCCTGGCGACGTCGCCTCGGTGCTTAGTGTGGCCGGTTGGGAGCGGAACCTGCAGGAAGCCGACGACGTGGTCGACAACCTGCAACGTGGAGGCCGGCGTTGGCGATGCGCAGGCGAGGTCAGCGAGCTCAACGAACAGCATCACCGATTAAACCCCATGGCCGACCTCCATTTTAGGGCTAATTTGATGGAGAAACTGCATATAAGTCCTCTAGTTCTATTCCTTTATAAATAAGCCCAAGATAGAACCCAGCTAAACCCAATCCAACTCAATTGGACCCAACCGAACCTAGTTGACCCTATTTGACCCAAATTATTTACAATATATAAGTCTGTCCACCAATATAATAAGTGTAGATGATTTAATATAACAAATTACTCAAATAAACAAAAATGTAATAAATAATTATAAATCGATCTTCACTCGATTGCAAAAATTATATAGATACTAGGGGTGGCAATATATGACCCGACCCGTGAACCCGACCCGAATCTGACCCACAAATTTTGAGTATGGGTCATGAATTTTGACCCATTTATTAAACGGATTGGGTTAAGATTGAGCATAATTGGGTCGGGTAGGGTTTGGGTTCGACATTTATCAAAAAATACCCTATAAATGGGTCGGATCGACCCGCCAACCCGACCCATTTATTAATCGGGTCGGGTTCGAGTAAATGAGTAGTAGCGCTAGCGGCGCAAAAGGACGATTTCATTAATCTATCCACTTCGCCCTCTTTTAAAGAATGCACAGAACAGAGTAGTAGAAAGAAAGAACCGCACCATCCTTGACATGACAAGATAAGAAAGTGACCCATTTAATAAATGGGTCGAGTTCGGGTTGAAGCTATTTGGGTCGGATCAGATTCGGGTTCGACCCGAACCTCACCCGCCAACCCATTTTGTCACCCCTAATAGATAGTCTTGCTAATAAATGATATATATATATATATGATATTTTAGTCACCATTTCTCAATATTTACTTAGCAGGATCATGTAAACATTGAATTAGGATGCAAATTTTTTCTTTAACCTCTTACCAATATAAATCTAGGGTAAATTGCATCCAGGCCCCCAAGTTCAAAAAGTATTGCAACTTAGTCACAAGATTTTAACACTTTAATTTGAATTCTTGAAATTATAAAAGCATTGTCATTTGATCCTAATTAAGATATAATTATTAATTTTTTGTCATTATATCATAAAATTATTCTTAATAGTTAGTTTTAAATTTTAAAAAATTGTAACATCCAGGTATTTTTGTTCTCTATATTTTGGTTATAAGGTGAATGTGATTGTTGGGATACTACCTAGGAGGTATGAGTTATGTATAATGCCGTGAACGATGAACGTAAAACCTCGTGAACCACGTGTATAGCTAATCTTGAAGTCAGGTGTTGGGATAGTATGCTGTTGGTGGGCAAATTCTAAAGAGTTGGTGCAAGCCAGCTCTTAATCGTGCCAAGTATTGAGTTGCATAAAAACATGTAATAGAATATCATAGCTCTTAATCATGTCAAGTGTTGAGTTGCATGGAAATATGCAAGAAAATATTATATATATATTCTCTGATTCTATTCTTTTCTCTCTCATTAACTCTTCCCGTGATTCTAGTTCCCTAAAAAATGGAGAAATAGCCCAGCGGATAGGACGAACTTGAAGTAG
The DNA here is from genome assembly GCA_002786265.1 of Apostasia shenzhenica. Taxonomy (NCBI): domain Eukaryota; kingdom Viridiplantae; phylum Streptophyta; class Magnoliopsida; order Asparagales; family Orchidaceae; genus Apostasia; species Apostasia shenzhenica. The sequence continues at coordinate 2,347,718 of KZ451911.1, read as the reverse complement.
GAGAGATTTCAAGCTAATATTTATTTATTTCCTTGAAAATAACAGATGTAAGGTAGGCAAATCTCATGCATATAAATATAAAAGAGATAGAGCTATGAATCTTTTACTTTGTATGAAAAGGTATGCATAATTTTTTTTTAAAGAAGTGTGCATGAAATTCCTGATTTATAACTGAATATTTACGTGAAAAAATTCTATGATTGCTCTATTACCTTCTTGTTAACTGAGTAAGATAACGTTGCGGAGAGTAACTTGAATGCCAAGTCTAGAGAACTTGTGTTAAAGAAATAAACTGTAAAAGAAAGAGTGAGAAAATGTGATTTCTGATTTCTCGTACTATAGGTGTCTGCCCAAACTGAAAAGTGGTGATGTTAATATTGTAAGTCTAGTTTACCGATGAGGGTAGTACTGACAAAGATGATGATGACATAAGACTAGTCTATCACTAAAAGTAGTATTGACAGTGAACTAAAATATGTGGTATTATGGGTGGTTGTTGAGAACCATTCCAGCAAGTTTGGGCAGAGATGCAATACACCGAGAAATTAGAACCAGTTGAGCAATCGTCGTCCCCGATATTTGGTGGGACAATCGTCGTCCCCAATATTTAGTGGACTGATATGTTGAGTAGTACTATCACAAAAACACAAATATTGTTTGTAAATGTTCTGATATTATGGGTAAAACTGATAACACGAAGTTATGGAGAAACGATATTTGACTAATTGTGGTTTGACGGTCCGATGTTTAGCAGCTGAGAATTGTCGGTGCACATATCGTGGCCGAGGTTTGTCTACAGTATTTGTGCAAACATCGTGTCCGTAATTTCATATTTTTTTTATGACATCGTAAGTGATATTATGGAATTTACTTGCATGGTATAATGAACCCTGTTAAGGGGTGTTGATATGAACTCTGTACTTTCACATGACGTTAAGTTAATTAATGTTAGAGTGGTTTCCTAATATCATGATCGAATGTTGATATCGAATTTGTTGAGCTAACCTATTGATATTGTGTTCTGATGAAATATTTTTTTAGTAGTATGAGCTTTGTCTACTCAATACTTTAAGGCTGATACCTTTTTGGCAGGTACTCTTTCATACGATCAAACACGGGACAAGTGCAAGGAGATTGGCGAGACTTGAGCTGCCACTTATTTTCTGTTATTTTTAAATTGTAATAAACGTTGTGGACGATGTTTGCTGACTGAACAGATAAAGTGATCTGTAATAGATGTTTTATTATATGCTCAATTTTGATATCGTCAAACTCGATATTTCTTTGCCAAGAATTTTTGGTTAAAACCCCACTACTATCAAGTTTAAGATGGTTAAGGTCGCCGGGCTGTGACAAATATAATTTTAAAATATTAATATTAATATTTTTTAGTTTTATATTTTTAAAATAGAGAAAGCAAGAGATAGAGAAAATAAATTTTAGATTTTCATTAAATTTTAAAAGAAGAATAAAGATAAAGTGATATAATAATTCTTTAAAATATATAAATAATTTAAGCTATTTGCAAATTTCATAGTTTCTAACCGAAAAGGCTTATAATAAAGGTAAAATTTTAAAATAGGACCTAATTCGCTGCATTTTTACAATTCAGGATTAAAATGCTTATAAAATCTATTGCCTGATGGAATGATATTGACAAATTTTCATTTTTTATTTTAAAAAGTCAATTTTCAAACTTATTAATAACTGGCCACCAACTTATATATTAAACAAAAGAAATAATATTTGATTAAAGTTATATAATATTCAGCTGAAGCTGTGGATTTATTCGAGATGAAGCGCATACAATATTATAATTAATAAATATTACAAAATTTACATTTAATTTTTAAAAATTATAAAATTTACAAAAAAAATATTTTAATTATAAACTTTATTTCAAAGAAGAGCATCAAAGTGATTGAGCTCCACGGGCCAGCAATGGAAAGCTCATGACTCGCTCATGACTCGTTTGAGGGTTTCATAATGGAAGGTAGAAATTTTAGAGATAGAAAGAGAAATATTTTTTTTTTTAATTTTATGATTTAAAGTAATATAATTTTAATTTAAAAATATATAAAATGTGAAATAAAGTTAATATTTTATTTAAATATATATAAAGTGAGAAATAAAATTAATTTTTCAAATTTAAATTATGTTAAATTGAAATAAAATTTTTTCTTAGTAAAAAAAATATACTTCTTTAATATGAGAAGCAAAAGAAAATTTAATTTATTATTATTAAAATTTATATGCAATATAAAATAAATATAAAATTTAATTGAGTTAAAGAGATTTTATTCCAAAATCATTTAAGAAATACACAATTAATTTTTATGATTTTAGTTTGGGTTAATAACCGAGGGGTTTCAACAGTTAAGTTATAATTATTATTTGTACGATAATTTTTAAAAACTTATTAAAAAATTTCTATTTTAAAATTTTTATAATAATAATGACATTTATTATAATATGGCCAATTTAACTATTTTCATTAACATCTCAAGAAAATTTTGTTTTAAAATTTTAAAAATTTTAATTTTACTCTCCCTCTCTTTTCATTTTGTACGCTCAAGAATTCAATGACAGTGAGGTAGCACTGGCACCGACGAGAAGGGTAACGATATCAAATTTAAAATGATATAAATTTAAAAATTGAAGAAGTATTAAAAATAAACTTAAAAATTTGCTAAAATTAATATTGAAAGGATCTTATTTGTAATATTAGATAAACTGTAATACTTTTTTATAAATTTTTAAAATTATAAATTAAATAATAATTATAAGTTGAATAATATAAGGATTTTTCAGTAATTAATGCCAAAATAGAGTTTGGGCTCTGATGACATGTTTGTTTGTAAGGTTTATTTTAACAAGATTAAAATTAAATTTAAATAAAAATATTTTTTTAATTAAAAATTATGAATAATGTGAAATAAAATTAGTTGTTATGTAATTATGTTAGAACATGTGAGGAATATAATACAAAGTTAATTATTATATTGGAATATGTGAGTGATGTGATATAAATTAGTTATTATTTTAGTAATATGTAGGATGTAAAATAAAATTAATTTTAATATTAAATTTTATGTGTAATGTAATATGTCATGTTAAAATTAAATTAAATTAATTTTTAATTTCATAACAAACGGATCGTAGTGTTTAAGATTTAAAATAATTTGGGAATTAAAAAAATCTAAAAAAAATTCGATAAGATAAATAAAAAATTAAAATCCTGATAAATTTGTAACTTTTTTAAAAAGTGAATGCATGATAAAATGCTCAATTTTTTAATTAAAAAAGATTTTCATCTGTATTATAAAAATTTTAAATATTATTTTTATATATTATTTTTTATTAAATTTACATTATAAAATAATATATATATATATATATTTATATATTAAAACTAAATGTAGCATACAAAATTTTTTACTTATACATAAATAATTGTAGAAAAATTCACAAATCTTCATAAAAAAGAAAATTCTCATAATCTTCATAAAAAAAGAAAAATTACACATTTAATAACTAATAACGTAAATAAATGTTGAGCGTTATGTTCAAAACTTGAAACTCTTTTTTAAAAAAAATAAAACCTGAAACTCACTTGAAATTCTTATTCATTTTGCTCAAAGTTACACACTATGTTATTTTTTTATAACTCAAATATAATTCATTTAAAATAAAATTTAATTTATGTTTTTGATGATTCATTAGATATTTTATGTAGTTGAATGTATCATATATGATATGTGTTGAAGTAGTTAATATATTAGTGCATATATAATTTATATAAAGTTTTAAAAAATATATGTTAATATACATTATATGTAAAATTGAATATTAAATTTTTTTAAAAAATATAAAAATTAAGCTTGATACAACTTTAAACCGACTAGAAATTGAATAGATTTTAATCAAATTGCATCACAGCCGACTTGAATTAGAAAATTTCAATTTAAGTTAAAGTTAATATATAATACTATATTATTATATATATATATATATATTAACTTTATAAAATTGAAATATATAGTAACAAATTATATTATTTTCAGCTTGTGGAAAAGATTTAGGCATTTACCTATTTCTTAATATGAAAGAGTGTTATTTATTTAATATATAGAATAATAGATCTAAATATTCAACTTTAAAATGAGATAAATAAAAAGATTTTTTTAAAAATAACTCTTAAAGTTAAATTTAAATGTATTTAATAATTACTATGTATATTTAAATAAAAATATGGCTAATAAATTTATTTATTAAATTTAAAATTAAATAAATTTTAATCAAATTCGACCAAATAAAAGTTGGGATAATTACCTACATGCTATACAATTTAATTTTATTTATGTCTTATTCATTCATTTTTAGTTAATTATATTATGCATACTCAAAACATTATAAAATCTTACATACACAATTTTTAATTTATTTTTATTATAATGAATAATCATAATTTTTTAATAACCTAACTATAGTTAGATTAGAAAAAATTTGAGCTGTTCATCATATTATTTTAAGGATATTTAAATATATTTTGAGTGAAAATCCTAAAATCTTAATGTTTAGGTGGCAGCAAAGGAAGAAGGCATCCGTGACGTGAATTGATTTTAGAACATTAAGGAAAAAAAAATGTATCATTAAAAATAAAAATATAATTTTAATGATTTATTAACAGAATATTTTTTTAAAATAAATTTTAATTAAGTTTTAATTTAAATGTGTATATGTAAGATTTTATAATATTTTAAATATGTATAATATAATTAACTAAAAATAAATAAATAAAATTAAATTACGTGTTATCCCATAAAAGTTTTACTTTCAATCGATAGGGCGGAAATGGGGTCGATGCAAACCCTAGATTCGGCCTGATTTTTCCCCTTTCGGTTCGGTTGGGTTCACGGACGGGACTTTTGGCCCAGATTTTCAGCTCCCTTATCTTCCCCAAAAATTATCCTACACTGCTCGCCGAGCTCCAAGCAGAACACATGGCTTCAGGTATCAGAAGTTTTGTTTCGAATTCGGGTGTTGTACTGCTCCAGAACCCTTGCTGTTCCTCCCAAAGTTCTTTCTCCAGAAATGGGTTTTCAGGTTCCTTTAATCTCCTCCATTGATGTTTCAGCTGGGATTTAATAGGTTTTAATCTATCTCCTTTTTCGATTTTGTCTATCGTGCTGCGTTTTGTAATTTGCCATGGATTCACTACTTGTTTATTCATTTTATGCGGGCTGATCTAAAGCTCTTGGTATTAGGGTTTTTTGGCGATTTGCATGTAAGAAATAGGAAAATGAGGCATCATAACCTCTGTAAATTAGTGATATTAATATAGGTCCGACTAGTTGGAAGTTAGCCCTAGGATGTTTTTTTTTTTTTAGTTAAATCTAGTTTGGATAAATATTATTCATCAACTCTAAGCCCGTTAAATTAAATTATCTCATCTTCTTACATTTCCTTTACATTAATTGGTTTAATATTATGTAACGTCCCTTTGTTCATGCCTAAAGCATCCATGTTAGTTTATATACGTTTATCTTCAATATTTACAAAGAATTGAAACTTCCCCAATAACTATCTAGAAAATCATACCCTAAGTTTTTCACGTATAGTTACGTGGCTTACAAGAAAGGACACACTCACATAAGGCTCTGTTTGGTAATAAGAAAAAAAAAAAGAAGATTTAGTTAAAATTTTTAGTGATTTTTGAAAAATGTGTATGATGTGAAATAAAGTAAGTTGGGTTATATTAAAAATTATGTATGATGTGAAATAAAGTTGATTGATTTATTTGAGAATTGTGTTGGATGTGAAATAAGTGATTGTTTAATGTTAGAATCTTGTGTGAGATAAGATATAAAATAATTTTTTAAGTTTTTTTAAAATATATTTAAGATTTTGACCATAGAGTAATTTTAGCCATGATTTTTAGTCCATTGCCAAACAGGGCCAAGTGTATGAATTCTTCTTCCTCTTGCGGCCGGTCCCCATCACACAAGAATTCTTCAAGTGGATGAATTGATGCCTGAAGCTTTACTTAATAGAAGCTTTTCTCTGCCTAATACCAATTTATGTGTCAGTGCAAATGGGGCGGGCAGAAACTGTTCTAGTTATAGATGAAGATTATGGCGACACTAGGGCTGTTATCGAGCCGACTTCGAGCCGAGCCATACTCGGCTCGAGATCGGCTCGCTCGAAATTTTTACGGCTCGAAATCGACTCGTTAGTCGAATAGTTTCGATTTCGAGCCGGCTCGGCTCGAATGGGCTCGGACTTCGAGCCAGCTCGATCACACTTTGAGCTGGCTCGAAATACTTATAATTATTAATTAAAAATACATAAATTTAATTTTTTAAAATTAAAATACATGTAAAAATTATATTTTTTATATATATGCTATTTTTTGCAAACATAAAAATAAAAATTCATAAAACAATTTACCCACATCCTAAAATAATACCATAAAAATTATCATATAATTATGTGCAATAAATTTGTTCATTAAGTCATGTTAAATAATAATGATAAATAAATTCATGCTCGTCTGATCGAATCTCTCTAATTACATGAATAGATTATACATCATAATATCTAATAATTTTTTATAATTAATATTATATATATATATATGTATTTAAATCGAGCCGATCTCGAGCCAAATCGAGCCGATTCTACCCTGGCCGAATCGGCTCGAAAAAAATACCGAGCCATAATTTTGGCTCGTTAGTCGGCTCGTTTAAATCGACTCGATTTCGATTCGATCCAAAATCAATTCGATTTTCGATCGATTTTCGATCTTCGATCCATATTAACAGCCTTAGGCGACACTTCATTGACAAGAGAATGGCTATAATATCCTTATAACACCTTCTCTATCACATGTGGCACATTCCATAACAGCCCTATCCGGACATTTTCTCGAAAGCAACTTGTTCGAGGAACATTTTCCCTGTGGACATTCCATAGCAAACTTGTCGAGACACCTTCTCCAAGACACCTTGGTTAGGTAGTTCAACACTTTCTTAAAAGCTTTTTGATTGTATATTGACGTAAGGGTCAGAAGTTCGATTAATTAAATGGTATGTTTTGGAGTGTGGAGTATATAAGTCCCTAGTCATTATTTGATCCAATTGGCAATGAGTCTATTTACATCTCTTCTCCTAGGGATCTTTGATTTTGTAATGTGCTCATAGAAGTTGAATATTTGATTTGGATGTTGTGCTGAAAATTTTGTCATTTTGTGAGGGAATAAGTTTTGTTCTATATTTTTCAAATTTACTCGACTTGCATACCCAAAAAAAGGGGGCATACCTTAATGTTTCTTATATCTAGTAAGAATACTCACTGTGACCATGGACATTGGTAAATTTTGTCAAACTATATAGATATGTGCATTTGGGTGTGTGTTTAATATATTAATCTTGTTGGTTTGTCAATTTGGAGTTGTGCATATGAAGTTTGTTCATTAAAAATACCAAGTTAAAGCTTAAAATTTTTGGGGAATTTACATTTCACCCCCTAAGTTTTGTTACTTGTTTAACTCCCCAAGATGGATATATACATTTGTCAACCTTCTTTGATGAATAATTACAATTCCACCAAGTAAAGGATGGAAAATGTAATTAATACTTTTTTTGTAAATGTTGGGAGTGAATTGTAATTATTCATTGTAGTTAAGAGTGGCAGATATATATCCATCTTTGGGCTTAAATGAGTAATTCAGAAAACTTTGTGGGTGAAATGCATTATTTGAAAATTTTTTGATGCGTAAATTGCATATAGGTCCCTAAGATTTACGGTTTTTGCATGTTGGTATACAAATTTTGAATCACAGCACTTAGATCTTGATGTCTTAAGTTTTTCCACGCTGATCTACAAATTTTAAATCATAGCATTTGAGTCCCTTAGCTTGGCGATCTATTGCCATTTGGTCTCCTTGCATCTTAACATTTTGCATGCATGCTCCAAGTTAAACACAACATTATAGGCGATAGAAGGATTGCACTGTAATAAATTATCAACCTCAAGAATTTAATTGTTACGATTCAAAATTTGTGAATTAGCATGCAAAAATTATAAGACCTCTTGGATCTAAGTGTTATGATTCAAAATCTATGGACTAGTTTAAAAACTCTAAAACTTGAGATAATTATAAGCAATTTACAATTTTTTGATTTGTTGCTTGCTTCGACTGGGTTGTTTCTTTGAAACTTCACTCTTTGGTTAGGCATGAGCTGCATGACCATCGTCTACTTAGGGCTTGTTTGGTTGGAGGATGAATTTGGGTAAGGAAAGAGAAAATAATTTATTTTATAGAGTTGATGGGAAAGAAATTTATTTTAATATTGGGAGGTGTGTAGGATGTGAAATAAAGTTAATTTTAAGGTTGGAATTTGTGTTGGATGTGAAATAAAGTTACTAAAATTTATAATAAATTTAAAATATTATTAAAATATTTTTTTGCCCATTTTTGGGCTCATGCCAAACAAGGCGCCACCCATAAGTGCCATTATCATGTATCACTGTAAGGATGATATCAACTTCTATAAACCAACATTTTTCTCTGCAGCCCACTGGGGGAATACTTGTTTATTTGTTGTCCTACTTGTCTCAAAAAGAATTTAATTGCACCAGCATATCCTTGTGGCATATTTATTAATTAGATGCTGGTGCTTTTTCAAACAAATAAACACAAGTATCTTAATGCTAGACAATTTATAACTGTCATAATGAAACTCTTGTTTTTATTTGAAAAAATATGATCAACTGATTCCATCTATCTTGCTTTATTCTAGATATGTATAGCTATAATTTTCATTTTCTGCAGGGCTGATCCCTTGTAAACAAATTTATAAGAACAAAGATCTAGTTTTCTCAAGGAAAAGGGGCTCGGGATTAAGCAACATTCACTCAGCTTTTGTGATTGCCAACAGCAGCAATTCAGCATCCTCAGCCAAAAATGCTAATGATTCGAATGATAAGACAAATAAGGAAAAGGTATCTATCCAAAATTGTTGGTATCATGCACTTCCAATTGATGTGTCACCTTCGTGTCAATCTTTTGTTTTCGTTCTACATTTTTTGGCTATGAATAAAGATTAAAGCCTCTCATTTTCATGGAGTTGGTCAACGTTACTAAGAGAGTGTTTGATTTAATGTTATATTGATTCTATGCCATATTATCTAGAGAAAATAATTATTTAATTTGATAATGTTTGTAGATAATCTTGTAAAAGTTTATAGAATTGTTCATCTAGATATTAGGACAGGTAAATAACATGATATAACATCAAACCAAATGCCCATTTTGAAATGCTTGCTAGCATTTGTCATGCTCTTTATTTTTCCCACACCTGGACTTGATTCTTTAGATAAATGCACACAAGATTATATCATCATATTCTGTTGGATTGATAAAAATTCAGACATTGGAAAATATCATAGTTGTTACCAATGCCTATATAATTTTGTTCATGATATACAATAAATGCTTCATTGTGTTGTGATTTTGTGAAATGGAAACAAAATGATTATAATCTCTTATTGATCTGCTATTACTACCACCAAGATTTGGATAAAATCTGGGAGAACATATTCGATTCCATTCTATTGATAAATAGGCATCATTTCAAAGCTAATGTTTTGATTTTATCTAGCTGATTTTGAATGGCTGATATGTTATTAATTGAAGTATCTGTCTGTATATCAGAAAAGCTAGAAATGGAAACCTGTTTCTTTCTTCATGTCCTATATTGGAAAAAAAGGGAATCTGGTACTAAACAATATCAAGATGATCCCACTCCTAAAACATTTTCAGCGAACAAGAAAGTGAAACTCCTCTATTTTCTCCAGTTAAGTCATTGTGTAAGAATATGAGATTATTCTTGGGTAATAAGTTGATAACCTTTCATGCTTAAGCTTTTCAAGTGAGTTAGTTATCAGAGATTTGACGTAGCGCTAGAGTTAGAAGCCTCATGTTTGATTCCTTGTAACCCCAATTATTTCGGACACAAGGTTGGAGAAAAAGTCCTATGTTTTATTAGTCCCTTGGAGGAGTGAGGGATATGTGAGAATATAATCTTAAGCTTTTAGGTCCATTGATTATCAGAGATTTAACACCTTATTCAATTATTCCAAAGCCTAGTATGAATCCCTGCATGCTTGCTCCTTGCAGTTGATAGATGAAATCCTAGGCCATTATTGGTATGATAACTATGAAAAATAACAACAAAAACAACAAAGATTTAATCCTAAAGTAGTTAGGTTGGTCACAAGAATTTCTCTTCTTTATTCTACTCTATGAAAAATAACTTTTTTTTTTCTTACTGACAGTGTTTTGAAGGATTGGGCATGCTATAGCTGATTGAATGAGCCTATTCGTTCGAATAGAAAAAATGCTGCTTGAAATTAGTCGTCTTATCACATTTATTATTTGAGAAGCCCTAAAAGCAAATCAGTCTATCATGCTGTTGTTCTTACAAGTTAAAAGAACATGGCAAACTCTAACTGGTTGGGTATAAATGAAATCTACTTTTAAACTATTGTTATGCAGGCTCCTTTTGGATACACTAGAAAAGATGTGCTCCTAATTGGTCTAGGAGTTACTGTCATAGGTGTTGGCTTGAAAAGTGGTTTGGAGGTAATGTCTTTTCTTCCTTTTACTTTCTGCTGCTCTTTTGCTTTTTAGTTTAGAACAATCTTTAATCTTTTTCTCTTTCTCTAATAATTTCTCTCCTCACTTAAAATCATTTGAGACTTCACTGTTTTGCTTGCTTTCCAGTTTGTTGGTGTAGATCCCTTGCAGGCTGGCAACGTAGTGCAGCTGGTGATGGTCTTAGGTCTAACAGTTGGATGGATATCTACTTACATCTTCAGAGTGTCGAACAAAGATATGACTTATGCTCAGCAGTTGAGAGACTATGAGAACAAAGTGATGGAGGTTAGTATGCTAGAAAAGGTTTCTATTTTTCCCATTTTTTAGGGTAAGTTGCCTTTTGGTTCTTGGGTAAGGAGATTTGATGTTTGTCCACATTTTTTAACTTGGGCCATCATGAAAATTGGTAACATTAGGGGCTTGAAGGTTTGGCTATATGGATTTCTTTTACCCGTTCAACAACTTCTGTTTGTTTGTAAGGTTAAATTTAAGAAGGTTAAAATTAAATTTGAATAGAAATATTTTTTATTAAAAGTTGTGAATGATGTGAAATAAAGTTAGTTATTATGTTGAGATATATGAAGGATGTGATATAAAGTTAGTTATTATATTGAGATATGTGAGGGATGTGATATAAGTTAGTTATTATTTTAGTAATATGTGTAGGATGTGAAATAAAATTAACTTTTAATATTAAATTTTATGTGTGATGTGATATGCCAGGTTAAAATTAAACCAAGTTAATTCTAAACTTAAAAACAAACGGGGCCTTAAAGTAATGCTCTCTATGGTTGCAGTCTGCAAGTAATTCAATGAAATTGTTTAATGACCATATCTGATGTCATTTTTTGTTCTTCCTCTTCAATTCTTCAACATTATGGGTAGGATCTTTTCACATTTACTTTTATAGGACTATATAGGTTAATTGTTAATATAAATAAACTTCCATAAATGCCCCTTTAGCATCATACTCTCTTTAGGCCTCATTCTTAGTTGCTCACCCTCTTTGATACCATTATTTCTTATGCTTTCCATCTCAAAATCTACATCTTAGCTACACTAATTTCAATATAGCATAGTTGATCAGATAACAATCATATAAAAACTTTTCTTTAAGCTTAATAAGCATCTTCTTATCACATATAACTCCTGTCAGACACCTCCGTTTTAATCCATTTTGATTATGTGGTTAACATCAAAAATTCTATACTCCCTTACAGCGGATAACACTCACAAACTCGTGGTTTTTTAATTCCCGCACGATGAGACTATTGCACGTCTAGTTTCACAACATTGTTACTTCTTTCTTTAGGATCACCAAACCTACAATACCCATACACTGTGTATTTGTGCAACTTGAACCCCCTCACATGACTTGCTTTGATTTGCCCAAACAGTAGAGATGTAAAAATCAGATTATACCAAAAACTACAAAACCCTAAAGTTCACCAAACTTCAAGAAGTAAACCTGATTTACTCCTTCAAATAACAAATATTAAAACACAAAAATTAAAATCATATTGCTATTATTCTTCTAGCAGGTACTCCATCATCAATGAGTGTAGCATGTCCCTTAATATGCCTACTATTACCGTAATGTATAGTCTTGTTTGATAGCTAGTTAAAATTAACTTCAGTTAATCTTTAACACAACTTGTCAAAAATGAAAGAAATTAGAAACTTATTCAAGCTTTTCATATTGCTTTTGGTTTGTTTATAGACTTTAAACACAGAACAAGCAGAACTATTCTGTTCAACTAGAATACAGATTCAGTTACATTGTTTTTCTTCTAAAAGCATAAGTTCTTTGCCCCAGAAACGGCTGGAGAGCCTCTCTGAAGCTGAAGTCGAGGCATTACTGGAGCAAGTTGAGGAGGAGAAAGAAAGGTTAGCCAAAGAAGAGCGAGTCTAATATCTATCTATCTATCTATATATATATAACACTTGATTTCTCAAACATATTATTGAAGCCATGAAGCTACTGTATATTCATCTCATATTCTCATTCTCATTCCCTAGGATATATGCACATTTGTAGTAATCTATAACTTGCATATATATATATATATATTATACGTTATGCTAGGAATGCATATATTATTGTTGTTGACAATGCACACCGTATACATATCAGCAAAATTTTCTTATAAGCTTTAGAGCTCAATTACTAGTTGAAGGGATTTCTTTCATTGTGGAGTTTAATCATTCCAAAAAAAAAAAAAACATCATCTATATTGCTATTCAACCATCAAGCAATGTCATATTTCTTTTATCTACAGAATAAACAATACAATTGGTCCTATAGCAACAAGAAAACTTCAAGCAATACACAAAGTTAGATGAAAATCACCCTTCATCTGTATCTATTGACCTCTAAATTGTGCTAAGCTCTAGATACTCATAATCACACATGACTTATTATTGGTAACTATATCAAAATGTTATCACTTGGAGAGAGGAACCAACAGCACATGAGATCTTCAAGATTAGACATAGCCCCATTTTTTTGAAACTGGGAATTTTACTGGTAAGAAGAAGGCAAATATTGCAGAAAACCTAGATAATAATTAACTTGAAGATTAATTATCTCTGTCCTGAAGAAAATAACACTAGAATCAGAGCAGCATTAGTGACAGAGACGGCAGGAATGGCAGATTGGAACCAATGTATGATAAAGGTTGTGTAGTTCCTTAACCAAAAGATCAAAAAATTATAAGGTATTTGCTCTGTGAATGTGGTTTATGTTGATCATATAAGTTGATCGACGACAGCATTAAAAATGGAGATTAGGTTTCTTAAAATGCATACTGAATGATTAAGATTGGGAACGATGTTGGTTGACATAATTTACAAATTTGATTTGCTGTTCTAGAATTTTGCTAAGCTGTACTAGAATTTTGCTAATGTTAGGTAGTTCTTTAGTATTTAGGAATCTGGAGATCACAAAACCTAAGTATGAATGGCAGTAGCTCGAGTTTGAGCGATTTTGGGTCAACTTCAAATTGACTCAAACTATCCAATTTTATCGAACTCGACTCAAACTCCAACCACTTTTGAGATTGACGAGTCTATTCATCTCAAAAAAGATTCAATTTCGAGCAACTCAAATGTTAAGGGGTGAACTAGAAAATGAAGCTGAGGTGTCCCGATGCCTATCTCAACACCATCAATATGTCATATGATTATTTTAAAACCATTAAATTACAGAATTATAGATTATAATTTTTTGTCAGGAAAATAACTTCAAACTAATCAAACCTAACTTGAAGTTGATTCTAGTTCAAGTCAAAATATAGCGAGTTTCAAATTGCTAGCTCTTAAGTCTAGTGGTCATATAGAGGATAAGATTTTCTATAAGCTGTAGAATTTTGTAAATTTGAAATTCACATATTATTGTTTTGTGCTTTCATAAATTTAATGAGAAAGGTTATCCATGACATGAAAATAATCTGTACCTAAACACCTTGGCATGTGCCTGCATAGACATTCAGACAGTAGAGTTTTAAGTAGTAGTAATGTCTACAATCTAGACCTTTCATTCATAGTACTTATCGCAATGCCAATATTTAAGTATGAAATCTTAGTTAAGTTTATTTCAACAATGATAAACATTCATAGTATGCATCATAGCATGAACTAGTTTTCCATCTATGTTAAATCTATCTAACAAGTAGGGTTGATTACAACATGAACTTGGATTAAACATTACCATTGATTTTATGAAAAAAGTTGGTTTGATAAATTGTTAGCCATCTACTGGAGAAACACATCCTAGTTTTATAGCTATTGTTAATCTGAATGACATTTTTGAATGCAGAATGTGAACTACATCTGTTAATGTTTCAGAAGATATTAAAAAAGGTTTCAGTCTAGTTACCTCATCTCTCTTGAGCATTTGCAGTTGATCTACTTCCCTTATAACCTGTAAGGTCTATAGCAGTTCTATCTTCAATCACTTCATCCTTTTGGTTGACAACGGATCCATATCCTTCTTTACAGCTGCGTTCATTTTCTATTGGTTCTTGGCAGAAATTTTCCTGAAGATTAGTAAAATCTAAAGAATCATGTTCAACAGCTTCTTTAACACGGGCTTGTCGCTTTTCATTAATGGAGCTAAAATCGAAACTTTGCAATATGGTAGGAATATCCAAATTGCCACCTGCTTCGAGCGTACTGCCGAATTCGACATCAATCTTCTTATTCGAGCTTCCAACATCCATTTCCAAATGTGGAGCATATGGTCCAACTTCTACTACATTATCAAGCACCCATGCTCGTAAATTTATCATTGATGGTGGGGTACTTGAGAAGAACGCTTCGATGAAGTTTCTCACGACACCCTTGTTGAATGGATTTTCTTTTTTATCATACCGATATCGGAAATTCTCATACGTTGTCTGCAAGCAAACAACGATTATCCAATCTAGACGCTAATGGTAAAGCTAAACAGAGGAAGTAACTAAAGCAAAATGCCAAGCAAATATAATTTCTGCTAAACAATATTAGCTAGCTTAAGCTTTTTGAAGCAGAATTACTGAAAAGCATTGCAGGAAATTACCTGATTTGTGCAGATCAGATATAGATGAAAGACAGTCAAACCCCCAACAAACCAGACTGATAGGAAAGCGTACACCATCAATACTGCTGATATTATCTCCCCAACAACAGCTTTGAGAAAGGAGTTGTCATAATTCTTCCTTTCTAGAAGAATATTCAAACACGAAAGAGTAAAGATGTATATACACAGAAAAGTCGATGTCGATATAAATAGCATGAAGAACCGATAGTTTCGCTGCAGATGAAATCAATAACAGATATCCAAGTATTAGATCTCTTTAACAACATTTTGATGATCTTCTCTGTCAAAAATTTATCAGGATATATATTATTAATTTTGGGTCACTCTCTACAAACCTAGTGTTGAGGTGGATGTGTGGATATACACGAAAGGATAGAATGAGAAATGAGTATATCCGAAAGAAAGTTGGTGTTGCATCAATTGAGGATAAACTTAGAGATAGTCGGCTTAGATGGTTTGGACATCTAAATCGTAGGCCGATTGAAGCTCCATTTAGAAAAATTGAGTTATTGAATTTTGCCCATGTACAAAGAGGAAGAGGGAGACCAAAGAAGACATGGCAAGAAACTATAAGGAGTGATCTTAGTCACTTAAACTTAGATAAGAATTTAGTAACTGATAGAGCGCAATGGAAACAAAGGATTCATGTAGCCGACCCCACCTAGTGGGATTAAAGCTTGGTGGTTGTTGTTGTTGTTGTTGTTGTTGTTGGTCACTCTCTACAAACTTAAACTATTAAGTTAGTTGGTTGCCAGCAATTTAACATGTTATTGGAACTTAAACTTGCGTCTCCAAATTATTTCTAGCGGTTAAAAGAAAAAAGACTGTTGCTTTGTATGCTTGCGGCAAAGTCAAATGAGCTTGAAAGAGTTTGTAGACCGCTACCTATAAGTTTAAGCTTTTAGGTCAGTTGTTAGAGGATTAACGTTGGGTTTACTTAGTAACTTACTAGTCCAATGCACTGGCCAACCCATGGACAATGATGATCGAACTTTTGAACACAGTTGTTGCATGTTGAACAATGAGAAGCTCTGGGAGGGCGATACAGAAAGCACGTCTCACAATATTTTATCTTGACAGCAAAACCATTTACAATTACGTCTTTTGTGCGGGGCAGCCCCATTTGTGGGGTTCTCCCACTAATCCATTCCATGGATGGAGTGTTGATATCCAATGATTCAGATGATTGACTGTTTCGTGGTACTATTCCTGGATCGCGACTCGATGTCATGAGGAGGAAACTCAAATCCTACGCACACAGAAAAAAAAAAATTCAATTCATATCAATTTATTTCTTGATCGTAAGTTGAAAGCTTTCAGTTGATTATCAGAAATCTAATAACCCAATTTGTGCAGCAAATACTCACTGCAAGCGTGACGATGATGGTTACAAGCAGAACTGGAAATCCAAGTACATGATGATGACGATCGTGATCCTTCTGAATTTTCACAATAATTTGATAGCAGAAAGTTATTGTTGGACCTGCTATCAGAACCATGGACAACAATAGTGGAGCAACATCTGGACCAAATATAAGCCTTCCTCCGCAAAAGAACCTCTGAAAGCAGGACATAGAGAGTGTTTTATTATAGCTGAGATTCACTCATTAGAACATGGAAGCTTTTTGATGATTATACTGAAGTAAAGAATAGCAAAGTCAATCACATTCATGCCCACTGATTCTACAAAACTACATAATTCGGTTCTTCAGGTCGAAAAGCAATCTGGGTAGGGAGCTAAGCCTTCTTGTTTGCATGAGGAAGATAAGTCGAGATAGAAGAGACATTGACAAAACCTGATCTCTCTAGTAAAATCTGCTTCTAGCCCTACTTCAAAGTGAACCTCATGAATCTCAATCAATCTCTATTTTAGTGTATGGCATTCTGTTCTTTGTTTTCTTCTCTTCACTCGTCCGTTTCTCCCCTAAAGAAATCATTTCATATATTTGTCTGAAGACAAATCTCCTAAAATGATAATCCTCACAATAAAGAAAAGCAGATCTCTTAACAATTAATCAGATAGCAACCAGTTAACATTAGTATCAAATCGAACGAGAAAAAAAATATGAGAAGCAAAGAGGCCTAACATTATTTCCCTGCCAGATCTGATATTGCCTCTTGGATCCTGAATCCGGCTTCATTTCTTCGATCGGAAAGCAAATAGAAAGATGAGAAAGCCACGAATCCAATCGTCGTGTCAGCCCCAAGAGAAATCCCCAATTGGCAGAGATCAGTAACAGAGATGCGATGGATACATAGATAGATAGCGAGAGAGAGAGAGCTACGAAAGAAGAACAAATGTCTTCTCGTTCCTTCTTTCAAGCTCTCTCCTGCGCCTATTGTTCACCTCAAATCCAGCAGCATCTAGGTCGCTGTTCTCACCTTCGAATGACGATCTTCTTCGGCTGGAATCTCGATCGGTAGCAAAGCGAGGATGAAATGAGTAGGAGAAGAAGAGAGAAAAGAGGAATTAAATATTCTTTTGAGGTTTTAGAAAAACACCTCGACGGCATTCTCGATGCCCGACGATTTCTCCGGCGGGAAGAAGAAGGAAGGGAGAGGATGCCAAATAGCTGATTGCTCATCAGTTTATTAATCTCTTGATTTTGAGTCCCCATTACTTTTGATTCATCATTTTTGAGTCTCTTGCTTTGAGAAATAACTATTAGGGATTTTTACATACAGGACATAAAATTTACACGAAATTACGCATTTCACTATCAATTCATAAATATTACCACTATCACATCATATTCATTTAAATTTTACGCATTTCACATATTTCACACCATATTTTTTTACGGTGAACTTCACATTTCTAAATTGGCCTTGATCTTAACTATATTATTGATATATTAATTAAATAATATAAATTAATTAATTTATATAAATAACAATTTAAATATTTATGAATTTATGTATTTTAATTTATTTATCCTATTTAAAATTTCCAATTAAGGTCCGAATTTAAATCCACATGACTATAATTTTTATTTTACATGACTATAATTTTTAATTAAAATAAGAAAATTGATGTGATTACAGTAAAAAATAAAAATATATATTAGAATTTAAATATTAATGAATTTATGTATTTTAATTTACATATAATATTATAAAGAATATGAACTATGTAAAATATGTGAAATGCGTAAAATTTAAATGAATATGGTGTGATAGTGGTAATATTTACGAATTGATGGTGAAATGCATAAGTTCGTATAAATTTCATGTCCTGTATGTAAAAACCTCTAATTATTAATATTTATGATCGTATGATTTGGTGCCGGGATGCGCACTTTGATCGGATCGAATCAAAAATTTATCGGGTCGTATTTTTTTATTTTTGTCAATTGGGGTGAGCCTTCCGAATCAGCTATAGAGTCCTTGAAGTCGAGTGGCTTTGTATATAGTCCTTTCGCTCTGCCCTAATGTTGTGTGCTAAGAAAAATAATTGTTAGTCGAGTAGTTCTCCGTCGGAGATAGGATTGCACTAGCTTGTTAAAAGTATCTCAAAAACATATTTTTCATTTTTTTTTAATCACTTCTAATGTCAGTAGGGTTTAAATCATTGTGAAATTCATGATAAAGTAAACTAATCTAATTTAATCTTAATTAGGCACCTCACATCAAATATAAAATTTAATATTAAAAAATAATTATATTTCACATTATTTAAAATAAAAAATTAATTTTATTTTACATCTTTTATATATATATATATATGTTAAAATAATAAATAATTTATATCACTTATCTCACATATTAATTTTATGTTATATTATTTATAATTTTTAATAAAAATTTTTTTTATTAAAATTTAACTTTGTTAAAACTAATTTTTTCAAGTTAGATCCTAAACTTTTAATTTTTAAATTTATCGAATAGCTGATAGGAAATTATAATTATTGTTAGAAATAGTTACATATTAAAAAACCTTACAATCAAGGGCAAATAGCACTTGGGTTGCATCTTATGTATATATAAATTTTTTTAGTTTTCAAATTAAATTAAATTAGTTTGTTCATTTAAGTAAAAGTGCAAGAATATCTTTTTTTTTGTAATGGTATTACTTTTATAGCAAAAAAAGTTAACTATATATATTCTGTAGTTATAATTATTTAACAGTACTCCTCACCCAACTCTACTGTAAAAATAACTATTTTTATAAATATTTTTGTTATAAATTCGTTACAAAAAAGATTTATTTGTACTTTTCGTCAAACTAATAAATTATTTTGTTTAATTCTAAATTAGAGGATCTATGCAAATAAGGTCATAAGGAAAAATAAGGAAGATCTAAATGTTATTTATCTTAAAATAAAATAAATGGATTGAAAATTCTTAGGTATCATCTCAAAATTGTGGGGACCAATTTCACAAAAAAAAATTTGAGGGGGTAAGAATATACCCTACAAAAAAAAATTAAAATCTCTATTTTTGATCACCGAAAAAATAAAAATTAAAAATCGATGTTATATTCCTATCTAATTTAATACCGAATAAACAAAAACTTTAAGAAAAACAAAATTCACTGGTTATGAACCAATTAGAACAAATGAATTCTTTCATGTACAAATATAAATAAAAATTATGACCACTGACACAAATAATAAATATGAATTATATTTTTTTATCTATGTAACTTTACATACATTTAAAATTGATTTTTTTGTTAAAATAATTGTAAAATGACCAACATTAGCCTTATTCAAAATGCGAATGTTTATTACTTGAATATTCTTAATTAGATGAGCTAATGTGGTGAAGGTATGATAGTACACCATCCGAGAATTTTATGTATTTAGTGATTATATCTAAGTCATCGAGCAACATCTCAACTAAATTGTTTCTCGAACTGTTGCAAAACATGCCATTAGAGATGAGAATGATCCTAGTTTTAGTCGATCAAGATGCCGCTCAAGCTTGACTTGACTTGTGAATTTACAGATCATCTAGAACTCAAATTATATTCAAACTCTTCGAGTTTAAACTGCCTCCGGCTCAACAAGTAATCTGAATTAGAGCAGTTATTCGAGTCATAATTGAGCTAGCTCAAGTCCTAAATAGTTAAATCTTTAACATTGCTAATGTTTTTTAAACCTTTAACATAATTTACAACTTGCATAGTTAAAAGTGATGATTTGAGTTTCATTAATGTTGTTAATTAACAATTTTTTAAATTTGAACTTTAGGATAATAAATATTGTGGGGGTGGCATGTAACTTCGCTAATATGAAAAAAAAGAAGGTTTATTAAGATGCATTCAAATATAGGAAAAATGGTTACATAATAAAAGATCTTATTAAACCTTTATAATTTATTTTTCATATCATATATTTATCACAATTTATTTGTGTTCCCCTATCATTTGCATTTTAATTTACATTTCGCTTCTATTTCTTCCAATCTCAAGAGAAAAATATGCAAATTAAACAAATTTTAATAGGATTGTTATGACGAGAAACAATCAGATTTTTTACGTGGAAAATAGGCTGAGCGGAAAAACCACGGCTCCTTTCATGGAGGCTTCAAAAATCACTAGAATCAATCTTTCTGAGATTACAGTAAGAAAGCTGAGGAGATTTGAGGTGAAAGTTTTTGGGTCTAGCCAGGGAGAGAGCTTTTCTAGTTACAGTGAGATATTTATATCCTAGTCTACTCTGTAGAGTCATTTCAACAGAATGTGTTTCAGCTCCAGTGACAGACTATCAATGTCCGCAGGGGGCATTCCCTGGCCTCTACTGTACGATGTACGGATGGTACGGCCAGACGGCAGGAGAGCCCATACCTCTTGAAAGCAGTATGGTCATCGATACTTTGCAAGGTGCCGTCAGTTCTGGTCCCTGCTGTTCGTCTCGGTCTCTTCGGCGTCTGCTATTTGGGGTGATACGCCTCATGTTTGGACGTCGCGCGCTCATGCCGTTGATGCCACGTAAGCCTCCACGTGTGCGGTCCAGATGATTTGAGCGTGGATCCAGATGCAATAAGGATCAACTTTAATATTCTAAAATTGCAATTATTAATCTCTCTCTGTGTCTACAATGAAAATTATAAAAAAAAAATATGAAATTTTGTAAAATTTCCAATTTATACAGAATTGTTAGTTATTTAATCAAAACAATATGGTATTAAATTATTAATAAAAGCTGATTATTAGTTGCATGAAATGGAAGACCAATAACATCTATGATAGCTGGCGTCATTGACTTCTTGTGCACCATCTTCACGGGAGGATTACCTAAACTTAACCCACTCATAACTTATGCATCAGAAGAATAACTTAATATTTAGATCGATGAGAATTCATTTAAGTCGACTCATTTTGAGCTATAAATGAATTGAGTGTTTATTGAATAACTTAATATCCAGTTCGATAGGAGTTCATTTAAATGCTTAAAAAAAGCTTGAATATAATTTTAAAAATCGAGTAATAAATGAACAAATTTGAACATACAAATTTTTTATTTATTTATTAATGTTTATATGAATCTCAAAAATAATATTTAGAACTTAATTAATGGCTCATTCAAAATTTTAATAAACGATTTACGAATCGCAAATTATCATAATGATGATCCTATTCACAAGCACATTAAAATACTTACTGTTTGTTTGTAAAATTTAATTTATCAAGATTAAAATCAAACTTGAATAGAGATTTTTTTTTATTAAAAGTTGTGAATGATGTGAACTAAAGTTAATTATTATATTTAAATATATAAGGGATGTAATATAAAGTTAGTTATTATGTTGGGATATGTGAGGGATGTGATATAAATTAGTTATTATTTTAGTAATGTGTGTGGATGTGAAATAAAGTTAATTTTTAATATTAAATTTTATTCGTGATGTGATATGCCAGTTTAAAATTAAATCAGATTATTTTTAACCTTCAAACAAACAGACTTTTAGGCCATATTTGGCGCGAGGACAAAATCAGGACCAAAATGATACTAGTTTAAAAAATGATAATAATAATAATATTAAATAATTTTTTTAATCATTCTATACAAATTCTAATATAAAAAATTTATTTTATTTTACATACTCAATAATTTTTAATAAAAATATTAACTTTATTTCATATCTGGACCAAAATACTCGATTCGAATATTTTGATTTAGGCAATTATATCAATAATATTTTTTTACACCAATGATGCACTTTCTTTTAAAAATTTTTATTTTAAATATCACAATTCACAATTTTATTAAAAAATATAATGACGTAAATTTACACTTGAGATCTCAAAATTCTAGACAAATTTTTTTCCTATTAAGCTAGAAGAAGCGCAACAATAGAATACTTAAAGGGAGTCTCTTAGCCAATTGGGTCATGAATCATAATTTTTTTTTATAAAAATATGTTCAAAATTAAATATCATATTTAAAAAAAATATAGATCTCTCAAATTAGAGAATAATGATAAATGTCAATGTTTTTTAAAAATAATTATCTAGATCTTGAGGTTTCTTATTAAATAACTAAAAAAAAAGTTTAAAATAATCATTTATTAATATTTAACGGTATTTGTTATGGAATAATTTATTTAATACTTAAGGACTCGGATGATTTTTTGAAAAAATAATGGACTTGTTTGATATTTTCTCTAGAAATTTTATGATATTTGTATATGCTATATATTACTTAAAGTTGAAATATCAATAATCTTAAATAAAATACAATAACAATAATTAGGTTAGTTAAAGCTTAAATCCATTATATTATTATTTTAAATAAAATTTATTTTTTAAAATGATTTAATTTGAAGTTCTAAAAAAATTTAAAAGAATCTCTGATTAAAAAAAAAAATTAAAGTGAGTTGCACGTGGCGATCAACGGTCTTGATCGGTTCCGAGTGAACCGAGGAAGTTTCCCTTCGGCATCCTCCCGAGTCCCGATCGACTTCTCTCTCTCTCTCTCTCTCACATCGTCTTCTTTCGAATCCCGATGTAACTTTCCGTTCGTCGAGTGGAGTCGTCAACTTTTACTTCTGGTCAAGGAAGAGAAAACCCGACGCTCGATCGCGAGATTGAGAGAAAGTTGGAGAGATGTGCGGCATTTTCGCGTACCTGAACTACAATGTGGGGAGGGAGAGGCGCTACATCCTGGAGGTGCTCTTCAACGGCCTCAGGCGCCTCGAGTACCGCGGGTACGACTCGTCGGGGATCGCGATCGACGCCGATCTCAACGGTGGTGCGGCCGGGGACGCTGCCCGGGCATACACGTCCGCTCCGCCGCTAGTTTTCCGGCAGGCGGGGAAGATTGAGTCGCTTGTCGGATCCGTCTATTCTGGTGAGTGTCGGCGTGGTCTATGTTGTTTATTCCTTTCGGAGGCGCGCGTTTTTTTTTCCCCTGTTTGGATACATTTTCGTCATTGTTTTTCTGATTGTTGTGTGTTTAATTGGGAATTGTTTGCTCATTGGGGTAATGGTTAGATTAAGATTTTTCTTTCGTTATCTTGTAGTTGAGGTTTTTTGCTCATTAATTTTGTCAGTTTGCATTGAAAGCGTTGTTGAAATTTCTTGTGCGCATTAATGCAAAGGTGCAGATTTTGATCTACATCTGCTGGCCTGCTGGCTTGACCAGGCTCGAGGGAATATCCGATTCTTCGAATTGTTGGTTGATTTTGTTGTGAAAGATGTATTCACATATGTATTTATAGATCAACCGCTTCTTCTTAATTCGTTGTTGGTTCCTGCATTTAATTTTCTGATGAAAGCAAGCTCAGATTTGGAGATCTGATATGCCTTTTGCAGTAACGCATTCAATAATCAATTGCGATATTTCTTGTTATTGCTTTGTCTGAACAGATTCATACTGTTTACCGGTGGGTAAAGAGATATAACAGTTTACCTGTGGCATATATAGACGCACTAATTAGTTTGAACATGCGATCCGATGGAATCTTATCGCTTATATATGTGACTTGGAAAACACTCTGTAATGAGCCGTATTTAGAAAAAGATATGGTTTATAAAGCATAGCTTCTTTTTTATCCTATTCAAAAATCTGCCTTCCCTTTTTTCTTTGAATTTGTAAAAGATTCTATCCATTTTTTTAAATTATTATTTAAGCAAGGACTTTTGTTGGATTATGTTATACTTATCCACCAAGCATCCTTCCTGGTATTTTAATTTCTTCATGAGCTTCTTATTCTTGTATTTCACTCTTATATGTCCTTTTTACAGGATGCATCAAAGATAAAATGCTTAAAGAGCTGAAGCAGAAACAAATTCCATATATCTCTATTTCTTATTATGTTTCTCAATAATGTTACGTAGTAGTTTTCTTATGCAGCTTCAAATTTGACTGTAAAGGGAATTAGTTCTCGCATTCATTTGTGAAGCATTTATTACTAGATTAGTAATCTAAATGTGCACACTCTATGGCAGCTGCACTATTTTAACTTCATCAATACACTTGCAGCCTATGAGGCTGGAATATTTTAAGTTCATTGATGCACTCAAATTTGATTTTTGGTGCTGCCATCTGTGCTTATATATATACATTATCAAAAATGCACTTTCTTTTCATTTTATCCCAATGTTGACATTGGTGTATAATTCATGTGCCTTTAGACATTTCTAACTTATTGTCGTTTAGTTGTTTTTTTTTTGTTCACAGTTTGCACAGGTTGTCTTTTATTGCGTAGGATTAGTTATGCAACCTTCTGTATACATATATTTTTGTAAGTCTATAATTAATTTTCAGCATTCTTTCAAACTCTTTTGGTTTAGGTTATAAGTTTCTTCTTATATTGTCATTGCCAAGGGTTTTACTTCATTTTCTTGTTCTTAGTAGTGCAGTTTATCCCAATCCATTTCGAGTATTCTTTAAATTTATATTAAATTTTATCCTTCAGCACTTTGCATTAGAAAACAGTTTTGAATAAAGTAATCTTGTTTATAGAGTTGTAGCATCCTGAGTTACAGTGTAATCGAATAAATAGCTGCTTGAACAAATCATCATATGATAGATGAATTTTATCCTTTCTGTGTTACTACTGTAAAAGTTCTACTTTTAGTAGTTGTACCTTTATAAATCATCCTGAAGTCTTGTTGCATTAAGGTGAGTTATACATTTTTGTTCCTTTCATTGCTACTACAATGGAAACTCCCTGGTTCTTTAGTGACTATACTTTAAGTTCAATTAGGAGAGCATCTTTTGTTAGATACTTTAACACAATGATATGAAACTATTGTGGCTGTAGACGTTGATGCAATGGACTTGAACTTGGAGAAGTCGTTTATAGTGCATGCTGGGATTGCACACACAAGATGGGCAACCCATGGTGTACCTTCTTCGAGGAACAGCCATCCACAATCATCAGGTTCAGGGGATGAGTTTTTGGTTGTGCATAATGGCATTATCACAAATTATGAGGTTTGCTTATTATTTCTCTTCGAGCTACAACCAGGATCATTTTAGTGTAGATTTCTTACAGATGTGGGAAGGTAAATAAGAAAATTAAGACATGGATGATAGATGAGGCTTCATTTTTTTCCCCCTTACAGGTTTTAAAGGAGACACTGATTAGACATGGTTTTACCTTTGAATCAGACACTGATACTGAAGTCATACCCAAGCTTGCCAAATTTGTTTTTGATCAGGCTCGAGAAGGTATTCAGTAACTGCTGTTAAGTTTCTTTTCACTTTTTGAGTGTCTTATTTCTTCAGTTCATTCGCTTGACTTAGTTTGCAAGACCTATTAATGTTTTTACCGAGTGCATCATATTCTATGTATTTTCTATTCCTTGTAGGTGATCAAACTGTGACGTTCAGCCAGGTTGTCATAGAAGTCATGAGGCAGCTTGAAGGAGCTTATGCACTTATATTTAAGAGTCCACACTATCCGAATGAGCTAATTGCATGCAAGCGTGGCAGTACACTGATTCTTGGTGTGAAGGTATTCTTTGGGTATTTTATGATTGACAAACAAGATAGGAAATTTTTAGTTCCTAAAAGAATTGTAAAACTAGGTATTTTAACTTGGATACTTTCTCTTTCAAAGTGTGAAGATATTTTTATCTCTATTTTATGATCGAAAAACTAGTAGGGCAAATCATTAGTTTGTAAATGACACTTGATATATTTGGAAAATGGGGATTGTTGTTTGAATATTTCTCTACCATTTTGATGCCATTTACTATCGCTGTCAAGATATTTTTTGGTTTATCTTCTCTCTCTATATATTTATGATTTTGTTATCTAAATGCTTTTGCATGTTCGCACGAGACCTCACTTTTTAATCCTAATAACTTCTCACCTTTTCTAATGTGGCGTTATTCATTCATTTCCTTCATTGCCATCCTAAAAACCTGCAAGGAGCCGCATATTGACCTAACCAATTACTGCTGCTGCCCAGACTAGG
Source organism: Apostasia shenzhenica (assembly GCA_002786265.1). NCBI lineage: Eukaryota > Viridiplantae > Streptophyta > Magnoliopsida > Asparagales > Orchidaceae > Apostasia > Apostasia shenzhenica. The sequence continues at coordinate 2,321,100 of KZ451911.1, read as the reverse complement.
TTGTTGCAGGCTTACTAGCTTCCATGTAGTTCATGTTTGAACATCTTATTGTGTGGGGTGTTTGCTTGGATTTCATGTCACAACCCAACCCAAACACTATTGTGCTAATATCTTGCTTTGGTTTTGGCCAAGTTAAGCCTCAGGATTTTATCTTACCAAGGTGTTTTGACATGTTAACATGGGACTTGCTTATAAAGCCTAGCAACTTTCCTCCATTTTCTTGTGTGAGTCTATTCATTCTTGCATTCTGTTGGCATTCTAGAAGCCCACCTCACATTGTTCGGGACTAAGCGATCATTCCTACTATTTGGACTAGGTAATGTATTTACTGCATGTTTTTCAATCACTAATTATCTTATCAACTCACATTTTTTGTTGGTTTCATAGATCTAGCTGGGTATTTTAGATGCAGGTCTTGGTAGGAGTTCTATTCTGCTGCAGTGTAGCTTTTAGAGGCTCTTTGAGATAAAGAGTTGATATCTGATTTGTAGAAAGTTTTTTGGTTGTCATTTGTTATGTTCTTGTCTTTACAATTATACTATAATGTCGATAAAAATTGATGGGTTCATATCAAAGCGTTTATCAAGTGTTATATGATTAGTCTGATTCTGTGACAAGTTGCCAATAACATGCTGAGCAACGTTTTTGTTTCTTGACAACATTCTGTAGTCAACTTGCTAGTATAATTGTTTTCCAATGATGAAGCCTTGATTTCTAAATCAGTAGTTGATAATTATTTAATTTTTTTAATTAAAATTGAAAGTTCTTATTCTTTTTCTATCAGGAACTTGATAACGTTGTGTCTACTGTACCTGCTGTAATTTTTTTCTTATGCATTCCTAGTATTTCCTACATGATTTACTTTTCTGCAATAGTTTTCGAATGAAAATATTATTTTATTTTAGTTCAATTGAATTTTTTTTTCTTGTTTTTGCAGAGTCTAACTAATGAAAAGAACTATTCAACATCATTTCGTGATGTTAAGTCCCTGACAACTGATGGTCAACCTAAAGAACTTTTTTTCTCTAGTGATTTGTTTGCTATTGTGGAACATACCAAAAATTATTTGGCTATTGAGGATGATGAAGTGGTGCACCTCAAGGTATTATCATTTTTTGTTCTTAATTAATCTTATTATGATAAATAAATGCATTTCCTGTGTATGCCTTCAAAGCCCTGAGGTCTTTTTGCTTGGGTCCTTCATGTTTCGTTTGTAGAATTATTGTTTGGGATTAAGTCTTGAGGTTCATAAATCTCCTATTCTCATTTGTTGCTATTGTGTGATGTGGGACTAACAAAAGATGACTAACAGAATTAAGATAAGCAATATTGAAATTGAAAATTATTTCAATTATGCATAAATATTTTTTAATATAATTATTTAATAAATAAAATTTTCAATCCTGTAAATTAAATTATTTTAAAATTTAAATTAAATTGAAATCAAATGATAAATAATAATTTGCCAAATGGATTAGAGCAATTAATTTAAATTAATAAATTAAATCTAATATTCAGAATAAATTTAGTTTCTCATATACCTCAAATAATAGTTCCCATGATTTAGTGCTAAAATAATTAATTGGAGCAAATAATTTTCATTGAGATTGAATATTCAGTAATTATTTGAGACAAGGAAATTTTTAATTCAAACATTTGCTGTTTCATCATTAATAACTCGGTAACTACGTTCAATCAGGCTAATCGGTGCGAGTGCTTGGGATGGAGGAGAGAAGCCAGGTTGAGGTCGGATTGACGTGGCCTTGGGTAGGTGGAATCAATATGGTAAATCCAATGACAGCCCTACACGAGGGAGATGTTGTCGCGAGTGTGGCACGGTCAGCTTCTTGGAGAATATCTGCGTGAAACTGGGTGGATGGGGGCAATGTAGAATAAGGTACTAACTACTAAGTTGTGTGGTGTGGCAAGTTGAGTGGTGAAAGCAATGAGCAAAGCAATAGCAGAGAACCGATGATGAGGCTGGTGGTGGATAGTGGTCGAAGCAGGTTGAAGCGCTTTGCTTGGTGGTCGGATTTCTGGAAACAAGCATGGGCATTTGAAGATTTGAGTGTCAGGAGTGTTGGATGGATTGATGGAAATAATCTGTTGGGAGTTAGAGCACTATCATGGGTACGAGCATGCAATAGAGGTGCAGGAAGTCATGCTGGAGAAGGGCGCAATGATTCATGCAATTGACTGTCTGAAACAACTGAGGTATTAATAGCTTACGAACTAGGTGGAAGAACAAAGGAAGAATAACAGTCGAAGGTATAAGGTTGGGGAGGTAAGGCAGAGTAGTAAAGTAGAAGGAGAAGGTTTTTTTTATTAAGTTAATTAGGCTAAATTCTCACCAAAGGCTAATTCATGCACTTTCCTTCGGCATGATTTAGCAACTCAAAATCATTCAACCCAATTTTTCTTTATCATCAAAAAATCCCATTACAATAGACCCCTATGATATAATAGTAGGAAACACTAAATTAAATGTGTGAATTAACATGCCAAATACACCTAGAGCAAACAAGGAAATAGAATAAAATGAAAATGAGCAAAATAACAAATCAACTCCAAATTTGTCAATGGCTTTCAACCTCTCATCATCCAGCAAATCAAATTAAACTTATATGGTAATCATCAATTAGATCAAATCAGTCTTATTTGAATGCAGAAAGATTGTAGATATGCGGTCAGGTCCCCCCACCACTGTGTCACTCTCTCAGTGTGGCTAAGCTCTGATCTGAGTTGCACTTCTGACTTCAAATATAGATCACATGTTATCTTTGGATCTCTTTGCTTGCTTGTCGTGTGAATTTTACTTCTTGGACTTATAGCCGGAATTTGGCCAAGTCTTCTGGTTAAGATCTTTTGCTTTTTTTTGCTCTTCTTTCTTCTTTCAGTAAACATTAATTTACTTTTTCTGGGTAGCTCTGTCTTAGCATCTACATACTGTATGTGTAAACATTTAGACCATCTTTTTTTCTTTTTTTCCTAGGACTTTTTTTTTCTTTGGAATCAGTTGTATTTCTCTCTTTGTAGTTCTCATTTCTGATTGATATACCTTGTATCAGATGGAATCCTGCTATTTATATGGGTTGATTGAAATTCTTCAATTTGCCTTTGAAATACTCTAGGTTAGTGCTGGTTATTTGTTTCAGTTATGCTTTTCTTATTAGAGTCCCAAACTACTTAAGTTTGGCATATCTTCTTCTAACTTCACTATTATTTGAACCACTCTTTGGTTTCAGTCCTTACCACCCTTAATCTTGTGGTTCAAGAATTTGTTTCACAACTGATGATGTTTATTTTTCAATTAGCCATCACTTGGTTGTCTTCTCAAATGATTGTTGTAAAATGATAGGTGGCATTCATCAATATGCTGTTGTATCTTCCCTAGGAGACCTAATGTTCCATTTAGTTTGTATTCTTACTTCTAGTTTGCTTTACTTGGAGTAACTTCAGTTTTGTTATTAATGATACTAGGATGGAAGTGTCTCAATTCTGAAGTTTGACTACGGCAAGGAAAAGCCTGCTTCAGTGCAGCGTGCCTTATCTGTTCTGGAAATGGAGGTTGAGCAAATAAAGAAAGGAAATTATGATCACTTTATGCAGAAAGAGATTCACGAGCAACCACATTCTCTAACTACGACAATGAGAGGAAGACTTAGAGATAATAGTGTTGTTTTGGGAGGTCTCAAGGATCACCTGAAGACAATCAGGCATAGCAGGAGGATCATATTCATTGGTTGTGGTACAAGCTACAATGCAGCTTTAGCTGCAAGACCCTTTCTCGAAGAGCTATCAGGTGAGTGAATCTGTGAATTTGTTTCCGGGCTTTCTTTGCTTCACTTTTGTTTACTTATGGTTTATGAAAAATTGAAATAAAGGAATCCCGGTTAGCATGGAGCTTGCAAGTGATTTGTTGGACAGGCAAGGGCCGATTTACAGAGAAGACACGGCAGTATTTGTTAGTCAATCTGGAGAGACTGCTGATACACTACTTGCACTTGAATATTCCCTCGCTAATGGGGCACTGTGTGTTGGCATTACTAATACCGTTGGCAGTACATTGGCAAGAAAAACACATTGTGGTGTCCACATAAACGCTGGCTGTGAGATAGGTGTTGCTAGTACCAAGGTATATATTCTTATCTGATTTTGATAAAATAGCCCTCCTTTACTTTCCTGGATTGGAACTAGCTTAAAAGGATTTAATTTTTACCAATTTTTACAAAAAGAAAAGTTTCTACCTTAAAATCCCTCTTCTCTATTTCAGTACCTGCTTTCTTGTTGCTTTTTTAGGCCTACACTAGTCAAATTGTGGTAATTACCATGATGGCATTGGCTATTGGAGCCGACAAACTATCCACACAATCTAGAAGAGAAGATATCATAAATAATTTACCTACTCTACCAGGTTTGTTGTCTCTGTGAGTACAAATGTGCAGTTTAAATGATCTAAATTTACTGAATTATCATATGATTGCTAAAATTTGTTTTATTTCAATTTTTCTGATAGACAAGGTTAGTGATGTCCTAAAACTCGATGTTCAAATGAAAGATCTTGCCAGATCGTTGATGCAAATGCAGTCACTGCTCGTATTTGGAAGAGGTTACAATTATGCTACGGCTCTTGAGGGTGCTTTGAAAGTAAAGGAGGTAGCTCTCATGCACAGTGAAGGAATGCTTGCTGGTGAAATGAAACATGGTCCATTGGCTCTGGTGGATGAAACTCTTCCAATTATAGTCATCGCTACACGAGATGCTTGTTTCAGGTTAATTAACTTTATTTTAACTTACAGAAAATTCTCATGCAAAATTTGATGTATGGATGACTATATATACATATATAATTCTTTTCACTTCCTCTTATTTTTCCCCTTGACAACTAGTTCCTTATTGTTTGCTTCACCTATATTCTTAATTATTTTTAACCAGGCAAAAAAATCAAACTTCTTCAATTTTTGTACTAATTCCCGCAAAAGAAATTTAACTGGCTCAAACTTCTACAAAAAAGTTAGAAGGCATTGAAATTGACCATATCGCAGAAATATCCATCCTCTAAATACAACTTTCCTGTTTTGAACAGTAAACAACAATCGGTAATTCAGCAACTTCATGCTCGTAAGGGTCGACTTATAGTGATGTGCTCTGTGGGAGATGCTGCATCTGTCTGTGCTGGTGGTTCTTGCAGGATCATTGAAGTTCCCCAAGTTGCTGACTGCCTCCAACCCGTAATAAACATAATCCCATTGCAGGTAAGTTTATGCTTTTAATTTATTATTTCTGTCCCAATTATAACATTGTGTTTGTTTATAAGGTTAAATTTAAGAAGGTTAAAATTAAATTTGGATAAAGATATTTTTTTTATTAAAAGTTGTGAATGATGTGAAATAAAGTTAGTTATTATGTTGGGACATGTGAGAGATGTGATATAAAGTTAGTTATTATGTTGGAATATGTGAGGGATGTGATATAAGTTAGTTATTATTTTAGTAATATGTGTAGGATGTGAAATAAATTTAATTTTTAATATTAAATTTTATGTGTGATGTGATATGCCTGGTTAAAATTAAATCAGGTTAATTTTAAACTCCTAGACAAACGGGTCAATGTTGTGGTTTTCCTCATCATGATTTATTAGGCTAACTTATACTGTTTATGGACATGCTGCAATTTCAGAGTCTGCACTTTTGCCTATTTGTTGGTTTTTGCATTTCTGATCTTGGTCATCTAATAAAGGTTACTTAGCATAGACGGGAGAGAGAATACAGAATATTATTTTAGTTTGATAAGAGTATAGTTGATATCAAGTTGATTCCGAGAGTAAGGGCTTCAATCAGAAATTTAAATATATGGAACGAATTACTCAAAATTGATTCAATCTTGAAAACAATTGAACCAAGATGGATTGAATCCTTCAAAACCTGGTTAGATTGTCTTGAAATAGCCTTACAACTTTGACAATTTTGAGTTTTTATTAGTTTTTACGTCAAAGTATGCTCAATCAATCTGAAAGTAATTTCTACCTTTGGAAAAAAAATTAATTTGGGAATAAGCAAGAAATCAATTTAATTGAAGGACTAAATAGTACACAAGTGATAAACAACATGAAGCTTATTTTGTAAAAAAGATCTTATGTTATCTTTTAACAAATGGAAATTATAATTACATAAGCATTTCCAAAATTCGTAAACTGAAATTATGCAAATTTTCCAACGTTCTGTGGTTCAATACAAGGTCCAACATAAATTTTTTGTTAAAAGTGAAAACTTAATGTTAGTGAACTCTTCAATGAAATATCTTTTTGAAAATACTTGATAAAGAAATAAAAGATGCAGTTGTAAGAATGGTGCATGTTGTACTAATTACATTAATTTAAGCTCATGCAACCTATTCTCATATTTATCACAAATGTTGCCTTTCATAAAGTTTACTCGTCATGCCAGGGACTAGAACCAACCAAAAATTCTTTACTCCTATGTTAGCAAACGCCGTGTGTTTTTCTTAAGTGAATTCCCCGTGAAAAAATAGTTTTAATTTCAAATTGGGGCTTCATGTTACAATAGGCATACTTATATGCATGTGACGTATCTATAGATTATTTGTCAAGAAATTTTGTAGAGAACAAAATTAAAAGCAAGTTATGAGTACATTCTGATCGGCCAACTCCTCCCACACTTTTAATAGATTGCAGAGGATTATTATGTTCATCCCCTCCATGAGAATGTTATAGTTGCCTCAATTGAGGATACACTTAACGTTAGATAGTTTGGGCATATAAATCTTAGGACGATAGAAGCTTCAATAAGGAGGGTTAAGTTATTGGATTCTGCTATGTAAAAAGAAGAAAAAAAGACAAAAGATGTGGCAAGAAACTATAATGAATGACCTTGCATTTTCATCTTCTATGAGGTGAGCCTTTGAATTAATTGTCGCTCATCCATCCAACTTTATGTACATTTATTAGTAAAAAGAAAGGACTCCCACCTATTGTGACATCCTATATAGGTGTTCTAATGTTTTTATTTCGATAGATTCTATTTCATATAAGAAACTAACTTCTCTGACTTTGTTGCATCATTCCAGCTGCTAGCATACCATCTAACCGTTTCGCGAGGGTACGATGTTGACCAACCTCGGAATCTTGCCAAGAGCGTGACGACGCAGTGAAACGCGGTTAGCCCAATCTAAAATCAGCTCATATTTATATTCTTTGTAGCCTAAATTTGTAGTGGTTTTTCTTAAAATTCTGTTGTTTTCTTACTGAAAACGTTGGCTAAGAGAAACCTCTGTATACTATACTGAATTTCGATGTCTTTTTTATTTCTCCTTTGGAGAGGACTGTATTTTTTATTTTGCTATTTATGTATATGATTAGGTTATATTTTTTCTTGCTGAAAATGTTGGGAGAAAGAAAACTCTGTAATTAAAATTTAATTATTTTATATATTTAATATAACAAACATTATAATTTTTATATAAGTTTTGTGATTAGTACTTAATATTAAAAATTTAAATATTAAATATATAAAATATTTGAATTATTGTAATATGTATTTAAATTGTCCCTAATAGTTTAGTGACTTGCTTTGATGCTCTAGTTAATGAAACTTATGAATGACTTGATGTAATTGAATTTATTTATCATTTTCAAGAATTTTCATTCTTCCATCTCTCACTATTGAATATCATTTTAGGCCCTGTTTGGTGCGAGGATTAAAATAATATTAGTTTAAATAATAATAATAATAAATAAATTATTTTAATTATTCTACACAAATTTTATATTAAAAATAATATTTTATTTCACATATTCAATAATTTTTAATAAAAATAAAAATTTTATTTTACATCTTAGATCAAAATACTCGATTTGAATATTTTGGTTTACAATGTGAAATAAAGTTGATATTTTTATTTTAAATTGTTGAGTATATAAAGTAAAATAATATTTTTTATATTTAAATTTGTGTAAAATAATTTAAAATATTTATTTATTATTATTATTGTTGTTTTTTAAATTAGTATCATTTTGATCCTGTTTTGATCTTCGCGCCAAACAGTGCTTTAAGGTGGGCCTGTTTGACAGCGGATTCATATTCAAAATAAATAGAATAGGATTTAAAGTTTGAAGCGATTTCAGATAAATGAAGCAGCTTCAAATTTAAATTTTGTTTGGATTAAAAGTGACTTGAAACTAATTTTGAATCTACTTTAATTTATTTTTATTTGGATGAATATTAATTTAGAAATTATTTCATCTCACAATAAAATCTCAAAAATAATAAAAATATATAAATTTTATAATAAAAGTAAATAAAAAATATTTATTCAAAATTTTATAAATTATTTGAATATTATTAATTTAAAATTCTCACGAGGATATATATCAAAATTTGAGATATTTAAGGGATGTGGTTATGAGTCAAAAGATGATTTGTTATTATTTTTTAAATTTTGAATTTATCAGATTTAATTATTTCTTAATTCTAGCCTTAAGAAAAATACCAAATTTATCCCCAGATATGTTTTTCGAAAAATCTGAGAAAAAAGAAGAAGCGATCGCGAGTCTGAAACTACCTTTTCGATGGTTTCGGCTTCGTGGCCTTGAAGCCGTTTTATACTTATAAAATGGATTCAAATTTATGGGATGAATCAGAATTGTTTGGCTAATTAATTTTATTAAATCGTCTTCGTCCCGCTTGAAACCGCTTGAAGCCGTCAACCAAACAGGCAAAGTTTTTTTAGTCTGTGATTATGTGCAATTACTTCTATTTAATTTCTAAAATAATTCAATTATTCTTGTAGTTTTAATTGATCTTTTAGCATTAATAAAGGAATTTTATATAGGTCATTTTTTCTAACTTGTAGATTATTCTAGTTAATGTAAAAATTTGTTAAAAATTTAAGTTGACGTTAGGCTCCGTATTGGTGGGTTAAATTTTAAATGAGAAGAAAATATTTTATTTTCTAAATTTCATAAATAAATGTGTAATTTAATATTAGAATATGTATAAAATATAAAATAAAATTAATTTTAATATTTGTATTTGTATTGGATTTGAAATAAAGGTAAATTTTGTAATTAATTTTGAGTTGGATAAAAAAAGGTTTGAATTAAAATGATGCTAGTTTAAAATATTATAACAATAATAATAAATAAATTTATATAATTATTTTACATAATTTTTATATAAAAAAATATTATTTTATTTCACATATTTAATAATTTTTAATTAAAAAATTTATTTTATTTTACATCTTACACTAAAATTTGTCAACTGCCATGTAATAAATATAAATTTAACTATTTTTATTTATTTTCATTTAATATTTAAATTTGCATACTTAAATATAAGAGAAACGATTAACTTTCAAAAAACCAAAAAAATATAAGACATGATTCAATTTTGTTCCAAATTAAATTAATATTAATCAATTAAAATATGAAGCTAAATAAAAAAGTATTTAAAGTTCAGGCTTTGGCTTGAGGCCCAAACACTTCGAATAAAAATTATTTTTTATTTTTAATTTATATAAATTTAAATATTAAAAATTATCTTCTTCTTATATTATATATATTAGATAATTATCTACATGCTATACAATTTAGTTTTATTTATGTCTTACCTATCCATTCTTAGTTAATTATGCTATGCACATTCAAAATATTACAAAATCTTACATAAATACATTTGAGTTAAAACTTAATCAAAATCTATTTGAAAAAAAATATTCTATTAGTAAATCATTAAAATTATATTTTTATTTTTAATGGTACATATTTTTTCTTCCTCAATACCATACTAAAGTATTGATTTGTCCTAAAATTAGTTCACGTGCGGATGTCTCCTTCCTTTGCCGCCACTTAAATATTAAGGTTTTAGGATTTTCACTCAAAATATATTTAAATATCTTTAAAATAATATGATGAACGGCTCAGATTTTTTGTAATCTAATTATAATTAGGTTATTGAAAAATTATGATTATTCATTATAATAGAAATAAGTTAAAATGTGTGTAAGTAAGATATTATAATATTTTAAGTATGTATAGTGTAATTAATTAAGAATGAATAGATAAAGTATAAATAAAACTAAATTGTGTGACATGTAGGTAATTATTTATATATATATATATATATATATTTAATAAAAAATAAATTTTATTTTTTGAAAATCAAATAATTTTTTTTAGTGGCCGTCAGGCCCGTCACCGACTTAGAAAATCTAAAAGCTTTTTCTATTAAAAAAATCTGAAAGCCTTTCACCTTTTTTAGCCGTCTAAGGCGTCGCCGTAACCCTAATTTCTCAGCGAGAAAGCGCGGAGTTCGGCCAGTGGGAACGATGGCGGCGATGAGCCTGAGGAAGGGTAACACGCGGCTGCCGCCGGAGGTGAATCGTGTGCTCTATGTTCGTAATCTTCCGTTCAACATATCAAGCGAGGAGATGTACGACATCTTCGGCAAGTACGGCGCCATCCGGCAGATCCGGATCGGAACTAGCAAGGAGACTCGCGGCACGGCGTTCGTCGTTTACGAAGACATCTACGATGCTAAGACCGCCGTTGACCATCTCTCCGGCTTCAACGTCGCCAATCGCTACCTCATCGTGCTATATTACCAGCCGTCCAAGATGAACAAGAAAGTCGATCTCAAGAAGAAGGAGGATGAGCTCGCCCGCATGCAGGAAAAGTACGGGCTTTCCAGTTCCTCTAAGGATAAGTAACTTGCACATCTCACCTTTCGATTTGTCTCCCAAGTTTAGCGCGATTATATAGCATGTGGTATTTGTTAGTCACTATTGCTTTATTTGAAATTATATGTAAATCTTTGAACTTAAAAACTATTGGTTTTCATCTTCACGCGGCTCTGTTTCGACTAACCTTTCTTACTCTGAAAATGAATTCTGATTGGCTTTATCATTTTGTTTCCTTGTGATAAATTTTCATTTTCCTTGTTGGAGACTATCAAAGGTATATTGTTTTTATCCTGTTGTTCTATAACGTGAAACTAGCTTCTTTATGAAGAAACAATTCCAGGTTAGTATAGAAAATGAGGTAGTGGTTTTGTAGAATTTTTTTTTTTTAGTTTGGCCAGTTCTTTTGTGAATAAGGATTCACTAAGATCCTGTATTTGACAATTTTGTTGTCTCATGATCTTTGGTTTTACTGATTGTTGTTGCATCAGTTTGTTGCATTACAAGAATAACATTGTGGAGCAATATTGGATATGTGCTTCTACATTAGTCTATGATGTTGGCCTTGATGGCATATGTGCTACGATATTTGATAATGACCAGGCCTTGATGAGTTTATTCTAGAGACTGAGAATGATGGTATATGATTCGAATAGGATATTGCAACCTTTTAGTTGGATTTACTAGCTAACTAGAGTGATTTTCTGAGAGTGATGGATTTTAGATTGTAAAGGATGGAGTTGCCATGTCCAATGTTCCAAACGATGGTATTCCATCTTATGGTGAGGGTGTCCATTGTCACCCATTGCAATTTGTGCAATGTAAATTGCTAGACATAAAAATTTGTTACCCTATTTAGGCAGCCCAAACCTCTTATGATGGAGAGACAGTCGCCTGCAGCATACTTGAACTCCATGTAAGAAGTGGAAAAGATAAGGTGGAAATTAGAAAAAACATAGTAAAACTGGAAATGTGATGAGGCATTCCTTTGTTACATAGCATACTCCAACTATGAAAAACATGGTTTTCTTGATGCAGGGAAGGTGTGGAAAGAAACAATTTCATTGGCTTCTTGTTTCATAGTTTGGAGAGGAGGAAGAAGAAAATGAGTGAGAATTTGTAACAAGTATAAAGGAAAGGAACTTCTTCTTTTGCTAGGTGGCTTGGGGAGTTCGTTTATTTGTTCGTCTGAATGCTCCTTTGTTGGGTTGATGAGAAGTGGCCAGAAGTCCTTTGGTGAAGAGGGAGAAGAATCACTATATGTGTTCCTCTTGTGAGAAGTTGTTGAGGTTATATGAATCTCCTTATGGGAGGGACGACTGCACATGAATGTTAATAAATGGGGGTGGCGCTTGTACATAGAAAAGACGGTGCCAGCATTATGCAAAATAGTTGGCGATCATCCTTAGGTTTAATAGATAACTGTGACTATTGTTGAGATAAGCAATGTTCGTTGGGTTGCGGTGTTGAGTTATGTGGGTGAGAGTGTCGTTGATGGGCTATTTAAACATTGTTAATTGGATCACTGAGGAATCTTGATGCAGCAACCAGAGGCATTGTTATAATCTACAGCTTTAAGCTTAGATTATAATATTTTATCATATTGTATATAGTACTCTTTATTTTCTGCATATTTTGTTTATTGAGTCATTTGAAGCATTTGGATTTTTTGTATCGATGGGGATGCCCACTTGTGTTATGTAAATATGTTAGTATCAATTTGAGTTAATTAGATTTAAATTGGTTCAAACCAAGTCCAAATTGAGTCAAATTAAACTCAAATAAGTCAAGTTAAAAGGGGGTTCATAGGTGAAAAAGCCAAAGCTAGAGAACTATATTGTTATTATGCCATTAAAACACTCTATCTTGGGATTGGCTTGTGCTAGACCCAATCGAGTCTGTCGATCTCCCGACCTTACCGAACCAGTGCCGAGATCGATCGCATCCACTCGATTCCTTGCCAAGTCCACTTGATGTTGAGTCTGTCCACGACGCACGACCAACTACTTGCTTGATTCTTCCGGTGCACGTTGTTGCACAGCCTCGCCATGGTCGTCTCTCTCTTGAAATGATTGCAATCTCATTCCCCTCTATAAATGGGTTACCAGATCGAGCAGAGTGGCTGGATGTTGATGATTACGACTTCTACTAAAGTGTACCGTGAGAGAAGAGCGTCTTCTTCTAGGTTAGAATTGGCTGATGTAGGTGGCGTTCGGTTCTTATCCGGAGGTGGCAGGGGCCGCTTTCCTTGGAGAATTGAGGTTCTTCGAATCTAGGTTTTTATCTCTCGGTTGTTGTTGCTGAATTCCTGCTTTTCTTGCCCTGCTGCCTGAATTCTCTTAGTTGAATTGAAGGTTTTTTGGAATTAATGGCTTTTTTGCCACGGTTATTGTTTCTATTGCCTATGAGTTAAGCTTTACATTTGGCATAAAATTAGGTTGACTGTCCTTTTGTTTATTTAATCTTGAGGTTTATTTGGATGCTTCAGTTAATTCCATTACCACCTGCTGATGTTTCATCTTCAAATCCTAATCCTAGTTGAGTTGGAATTATCTCTTTCTGGGAATATATTAAGTTGATCTTTATTTGCGTACTTGAGCTGACTGCGTTGCTTTAACTTTGGTTATTTCTCTCTCAGTTATTGTGTTTGTTTCATTCTTGTTCTTAAATAGCTTCGGCTATACTTAAATGTTTAAATTTCTATCCACAATCCCATGTGATTGTGATGTCAACTTGTGCATGCTAGTTAATCCTTACTAATTTGATAGTTTTTATCTAAACCCTGCACATGTTTTACTGAAATTGCATGGAGCTCATCTAAAGCCTGCAGTTAATCTATGAATGCTATATGAATATGCGAATATTGTAGGTTAGCATAATCTTACGTAAATTTTTACTTTAATCTCCTCAAGTTAGTAGCTTGACATTGCATTTTAAATTGCATTTGCATTAGACATCTTGAAAAATTAAATAATTCATCTTTGGGCCTCACTTGCATGATAAAATCTTAAACTGATTTAATACCTTGGCACGAGTCTTTTATTGGTTGTGTAAATCACTTAGCAACCTTGCGTGGCATCAAATCTCATGGTGAACCCACAAGGTATTCTCAGTGTAGTCTCGTAGTAGGCTTACAGGGTAATTCCAACTAAATTCTCAAGGTATAGCTCGTTGGAATATCTTGCACTAATATTACGAGATCGATCATCTCTCTTGACCACGAAGTAGGTGTGTACTTTGTTAAAAGCATATAATGAAATATAGAAGTTGTAAGAGTTTTTTTGTGTTAGGAAAAGTTGTGAGAGTATTGCCCCTATTGGGGCATGGTCAGGAAGCTAATGCTCAAGTCTGTGACAGCTGGTATGACAACCATGTTAATTGATCAATTGGGTGTGGAGTTGGACGAAACTTTTTAAAAAACGTTAAAAATTAATATAAATCTGAAAATTCTAAAATTGTAGACGTGTTATATCATATCAATGACTTGTGGTAAAAAATTAAGTTTAGAATTTAAGAAAAGAGAAAATGGACTTAAACTAACCTAACCAAATGTCAATCTTTCCCTCTCTCTCTCTCTCTCTCTCTCTCTTTGTGTGTTGCATTTTCCTCTCGATCGCAAAATTGCATACCCGTGAAGAGAGTATATATGTGTGTGTGCGTGCTTATTAGACATGTTAATAGGTTAGACTAGTTCTATTTTAAATCTAACACCTCTTAACTGGAAGCACTAATTTTAAATGGTTGAAAGTATAAGGAGTGTTCTTGATATGTTTACAAATTTGGCTTGGATGGAAAATATATTTATAAAGATGTACGGGATTGATATGCAATTTTCCTTTGAAAGAATGGACTAAAGATCGAAACTTGAAAACCCACCACCTTGATTGGCTTTTCCCAACTCAAAATGAACCATTCCATTTACACACATCATACAAGCATGAACCCTAATCAATTAACTCTCCTCCCTTTTATCTGCAGTTTCTCCATTCAGAAAAACAGGTTTCTTCTTTTCATGGGATTTGGCTGCTCTGAGCTCTCTTTCCTCATCATTGCCACAAATTCATTGTAATTTATCTTCCCATCCTGTTTAGAGAAGCAAAATACCATAAAAAAATACCATAAAAAAATACCATAAAAAATACCATTAAAATGGGGGTAATTTCATACATGAATAACACTTAACAGTCATCATATTTACATATTAAATACTCAATTTTCATAATTTACATCTTGTACACTCTAAAAGGGATTGCAATTATAGTATGACATGTATTTGTTATATTTTTCTGTTACCATATACATAGACTATATTTAGCAAGAAATGGTAAAAATCAATGTTATGTCCAAAATTTTAACATTTAGAATCAAGGGTTTAATTTGTAATTGTGATTTAACATGTTATTTGTCATAACTCATCCTTAAAGCCAAGTTATTGTTCTCCTTGGTTGTCCCATACAAGCCTTACAGTTTTATTTCCTAAGGGAGTCTCGACATATTAACTTTTGATCTTAGATATATTACCAGGAACACTTTCCAAATTTTGATGTGGACAATGCTTCATACGAAACTCACGCTTTTGTCCCAAAAAAGCATTTTGACATATCAAGTTTACGATCTTATATATCCAAAAGTTATTTTTTCTTTTCAATGTGTGACTATTTATTCATGTATCTCTCTACTTAGTAGCCTTGGGAGCTACTTCTTGTAGCATCAATTCAACCTTTGGGACTTCACGCAAGGATCATTCTCCGCATTCTTCAATGTCGAGCATCTCATTTTGTACGTGAATTCCCCTAAAAAGCCTTAATTTTTTTTAGCATTACAGGAAAATAACTTTTTTTTCCTACTTACATGGTCGGAATCTGCCTCTTTAATTATGTCCTTGATCTCCTTTGTATCATGTAAGCCCTTTTCTTTTAGTGCCTGCTCAAGTTCCTCTTTTGTGATGAACCTGTAAGAGGCAAATCTAGATTATTTTGTAATTTCTTTCACAAAGAGCATATAGTCATTTCAGTGACTCAGTTAAGACTATGAACGGTTATAGTAAGGCATGAAAGCTGCAGTATTCGTGTCAGCCAAAATGACAGACATGAAAGTTGCAATATTAGTATTATATCTCAACTTTGACTTCAGGGTTCCACCTTTAGCATAATTACTTTTCTTATTTTGGAATTTTTTAGCTGTTTAAGTTTTCTATGTTTAGAATGTTTTCTTTTTCAGCCTTTATTTTGCGACAATTTTTCTAGTGCTGTATCTTTTACTGTGTGACAATTCTATAGTCCTCTCTTGTAAGGCCAATATAGAAAAGTTAATTGCTGAATTGAATAAAGAATACTATGCCCCCAAAATTCTCTCTCTCTCTTACTCATGGTTCTTCTCCTTATCTTTATGCTGTTTCTCGTTCACTTTCCCCTTCCCGGTCTTTTTTTTTTTTTTTGATATTGTCTTCTTCCCGTTCTACATCAATCAGAAGTTGGTGCATTTGGTTCATGCTTTAATTCAGCTTCGACTTTGGTGACTTAAAACTTTAAGTTTTATATTAGTTGGTTACCAAAAGTTATTACACACCCGCTGTTATCCTTGTCGAAGTACTGAAATGCTTTGTACAGATGCTCTTCCCTGTCCATTCTGTTCATATGCACTGTGGCTGTGATGAATTCTTCATAGTCAATGGTTCCATTGCCATCTGCATCAGCCTGTTATATATGTATATATACAAACAACAGACTCACATTCTATATCAGGAAATCTGAAACTTTGGTTTAATATGATATAAATCATTTCTAGTACATACAGCATCCATTAGCTGCTTCAGTTCTGCGTCACTAATCTTCGTTCCTTGCTTTGCTAGCCCTTGTTTCAGCTCCTCCAGGGTTATTGTTCCACTGTTATCAGTATCCATGCTCTTAAACATTTCCTTCAATCCCCTGATCTCTTCTTCTGATAAGCATCCAGCTATAATCTATAAAGAAGAAGAAGAAGAAGAAGAAGAAGAAGAAAATAAAATCATGTTACTGTGTGGCAAGGGTGTCAAATGTTGTCAGTTTTGCGGTATAGATCAGTTAGCTTCGAGCTTTGGGCTATGTTTGGTTTGATGAAACACGATATGAAATTATTTGGGTTGGGTTCAGATTGATACATTCGAGTAATACTGTGATAACCATAAGTCCATAATCTCATTATTTTTTGGTGATTCATGATTAAGCTCATTGTTATTGCGTCTCATTATTTCCTGTGTCGAGGTATAGAGTATGTAGAGCTCTCAAATCGTATTTTACCTCGCATTTTATAATAGCTGAACCTAACCCTTCTAGGTTTTAGGTCAGGAATTCATGTTGGTCTCAAACCCGACTCATGAACTTGAAATGACGCCCTTTATCATAGGTCAATGGTTAGAATCGAGCAACGCAACTTCGACCCAATCAACTAAGCTTCTTCCTGCAGGCTTCACTAAGAAGGTTAGACTTTTGATTAAAGTAGTAAACTGGACTCCACTCTTTTGGCCAATGGTTCAGGAACTGTGATAGAAACCTGACCCCAACTCGAAGTTCTCATTTATGAGTTTGTTCTATATGTCAAAATCAGTTAGATATTTCAATTTAAAGCATGTAATCAACTCTCTCTCTTTATATATAATAATATATAAGAAAAAAGACTCATGAGAACAATGAAAGCGTAGATACCCTGAGTGCTTCTTTCTTAAATTGATTCATAGCTCTGAATTGCTTCAGTCTATTGAGTACAACATTATCCAGTGGTGTATCCGGTGCTTCTCCATAGTCTTTGATCCATGGGTGGTCTGAAATGTTAAGAGAAAAATACCAATTAAAACAAAATAAATCAATCGCCATAGTTATTAATGCACTAAATCTGTCAAAATTTATTCCATCATTTTGCTTTGCAGAAGAAATTCAATCTGCTATTGAAAAAAAAAAAAATAGGGTGTATATCTTCCAGATCCTAAGTGCTTTTTCATATTTGCTTTGTTGGCGTCAAAATCATCAGCTAACGAAAACAGATTGAATGAAACGGAGGAAATAACGACGCTAAACTCAACCGTTTGAAATCAAATATAAATGAAACGGGTAGCTAGCATCGATCGGGGAAAACAAATGAGGAGTAATGAAGGTTGGTGTCGTCAAAGAATGTTGAGTTCTTCTACATGCTTGCTTGAGTCTTATCTTGGTCTCTTGCACTGAGTTTCAAAGTGGAAATGCTCAGAGAAAAAGCCCTCACTCTCTTGCACTTTGGTTATTTATAGTGTTAAAGCACTTTTAATGTTAAACATGATCTGATTCCTCTATCAACACTAGTGCTCTAGTGTCTGTCAAAGAAGTTGGGAGGCAACTGTTTTATGATCTTGGCAACTGTATAACGTTTTCGCTCCTCTTTTTGAGTAGATGGGATGCTTACTTGAAAAGTTGGATGGCCATCGACGCCGTTCTAACTCACCTGCGTTTGACCACTCCTCCTAACTACATACTAATTGCTACCATGTGGATGACTCAAATGTGCACTAGGTATGATTGTCAACATGTTTTATATTTTTTTATCATCACACTTGGATCCTTTTAGTATGATTTTGATTTATATCTCTATTTTTGCCCATTTCAAATGGTACCGGACTAAAACTAATGAGAAAATGATTAAAATACTCTTGTTTCCTCTTTGTTCCTCCCTCTCCTCTCTCACACGCCTGGCCAAGGAGGGAGGCTAGCCGTAAAGAGGAGAAATTTTTGAGTTCGGGCGCTTGAACATTTAGGCGGCTCACTGTTAATGTGGCGGGCATTTATTGGGCGCCCGAACGTTCGGGAACCCAAACGCAAAAAAATTTTCACAAGGACATGCATGAAAACAAAGGTAAAACTATGGGATGAATCGGATAAAAAAATTGGACCAACATGAAAACTCTTTAAACCTTGTCAAAACATTTGTTTAACGAGATAATTAATTGATGCTGCTTTAATTCATTCTTCTCAAAAACAGAAAACCATCAGTCTTATTATCTATACAGATTTGATGCTCACTGAGGACTTGGAAAGCTGTCAGCCTCTGCTTGGGATCCGAATTGAGCATCTTCTTCACCAAATCCTTCGCCCCACTCGAAATGCTCGGCCACGGATCGCCGGAGAAGTTGACATTCCCTCGCAAAATTGCGGTGAAAATCCCGTGTTCTGATTCTGTAGCCTCACAAAATCAAAGAAAATGCTTCTTTTGTAAACAACATAGGAGCTAATAGTTGATTGAATCTAAAAAAAAATAATAAGAAAACTAAACTGCAGTGCATTAACTCATGTTGCAGGAAAAACCAAATAAAATGTATTTTCTGCTAGAAAGCATGAAAGAAGTACCTGCCCAGAAAGGAGGGACGCCACTGAGAAGAATGTAGAGCATCACTCCAATGCTCCATATGTCCACTTCAGGCCCATATTTCCTCTTCAAAACCTCAGGAGCAATGTAGTAAGCACTGCCGACAATTTCTTTGAAAACTTCTCCTGAAAAGCTTGTAGTGTGGATTTTTAATCACACCTCTTAGACATCTTTTTAACAAATCGGACATTTAGCGTTTCTAAATCTTAGAACACTGTAATTTCTCTTTATGTGATGATGTTGTTTGAACGCGGGATTTTCTAATGTACTCAAGCAAGCTCTTTCTTCACTAAGTTAGGAGAGCACCACCATATTACGCAAGTTAGCTAATCCAATTCTTTTTTGGCTTCGTGTTCATTAACTTGAGAGATTTTTTCTTTTTTTCGTTCATAGACTAAAGACCTATGCATTAAAGTCAATTTAGACACAAATTTAAGATAAATGAATTATATAACTTTTAACAACTTATGTAACTTGTCCCACTAACTCTTTAACACTTTGTTCATTCTATTAATGATAAGGCAGTTTGTTGGTTAATTAGCATGAAATATGGATATATAATTTCAATTTCATCTCTTTGAATATGTAATTATTCTTACATCATAATCTATGATTAAGTTTGTCTCCTCAACTATTCCATTTTTTGGAGTATCATCATCTTCCTTTCTCTTACTAGATTAATAAACCTATGTTTATAGGAATCACAAATTTATACGTTATGATTTAGATTTATCAATAATTATTTATTTGCATATAATTTTAGCTTTAAGAGTATATAAAGTTATTTTTGTGCCATTATCAACACGCTTAAGCTTTTAAGATCAGTTGATGACTGGAAATTTAATATAATATGCGAGCAGAAAGTTATAAGTTTGAATTCTAAAGAATATATATGCAATTTAACTTTAATCTTGTCTATATGAAGAATTTTTAACATAATACTCTGATTACACACCTAATGTTTGCTATATAGATGTATTTCAGTCGAA
The DNA here is from genome assembly GCA_002786265.1 of Apostasia shenzhenica. Lineage (NCBI taxonomy): Eukaryota > Viridiplantae > Streptophyta > Magnoliopsida > Asparagales > Orchidaceae > Apostasia > Apostasia shenzhenica. The sequence goes on along the minus strand of KZ451911.1, from coordinate 2,301,043 downwards.
AAATGATATGTGATAATCTATTAGGATTATTTATTTGTGTTTTAATGTAATATCTATAATTACACATCTATTTATCATTATATCGATTAATTTTAAGAGAATATGCTCTTTTAGAGTCTGATTTATGATATATCATTAAATTTGAGTTGAATAGTGATGTTTTTGCAGTTATTCATTGCATTACGTTGAAGTCAAGTGGAGTACAAGCATTTAGAGTATGATTTATTACATAATGAGTTATTTTAATTGAATACAAGCAATTGTGTTAGTATTCAATTAGTTTTTAATATTTAGTATAAAGCTAAAGAAAAGAAAAAGTGACGTGCTAAATTAAATTAATATCGTAGAGTTAGCTTTTAAGTAAGAGTAATGCTTTGTATTTTTAATAAGTAATTAATTAAGTATTTATTTCACTAAATTATTTAGTGAATTAAAAGGGGCCTGGTATAATGTTATTTTGATATTAATTATGTTATAATATTTAAAAATAAAAATAATTTAGTAAAATAGAATGCTTAAATAATCAAATATTTTTTAAAATTAATTCACTGAATTTACGTCTAAAATTATGATTGATAAATTTATTGAGAGATTTAACGTTAGGCACCTTCTCACCTTCCTTGAAGAAGACGGAGAGGCCAAAATCTGTGGCCTTGAGTGGCGCATCCTCCTCCTTGCCGAGCAGCAGGAAGTTCTCCGGCTTGAGGTCCCGGTGGATAATCCCCATGGAGTGGCACGTGTGCACGATCTGCACGATCGTCCTCATGAGCTCCGCGGCGGCACGCTCCGTGTAGTGCCCCTTGGAGATGATCCGGTCGAAGAGCTCCCCGCCGGCGCAGAGCTCCATCACGAGGTGCACGGCGTGCTTGTCCTCGTAGGCACCCTTCAGCTCGACCACGTTCGGCTGCCCGGAGAGATGGTACATGATCTGCACCTCCCGCCGGACGTCCTCCACGTCGTCGGAGCTCGCCAGCTTCCTCTTGGCGATGGTCTTGAGGGCGAACTGCCGGCCGGAGGATCGGTGGGTGCAGAGATGGGTGACGCCGAACTGGCCGCGGCCGAGCTCCTTCCCGATGGAGTAGTGGGTGCGGACGTCGGCCATCGGCCGGCCGAGGACCGGCCCGATCTGGATGGGTTTGACCGGTTTCTGCGGAGACGGCGCGTCGACGGCGACGGACGAGATTCGGGTCGCCGGAGTGGTGGTGGCGCCAGCAGTGGAAGCGGATGCGGCGGCGGCGGCGGCGGCGGCTGACTGCTCCAGTTCGTCGCCATGGGAGCAGCAGTTGCCCATGGGACAGGGGAGCATGCGCCTGCTCGTTTTCGTTGAAACAGGGGAGAGGAGAAAGGGAAGGAGGAGGAGGAGGAGGAGGAGGAGGGAGAAAGAAAGAGTGGAAATTAGCCGAAGAGGAGAGAGAGAGAGAGAGAGAGAGACTTGCGGGAAGGCCGTGGAGGAACTTCCGGCGGGGAGAAAATGGCGGGAGCTACCGTTACTGCCGTCGGCCGACCTAATTTATCTAGTAATTTGGGCCTGTAAATAGTTTGGATTTTAACCCTATTTTATTCAAGATTTAACCAAATAATAATAATTAATTTGATATATTTTACTTTTCATTTAAATAATCTATTATTATTTTCAAAATCAAATCACGAATAAATCATGATTCTACCTACTTATATTAGACCTAAGACTTATGCCATATTTAACGCGAGTACTAAATTAGGACTAAATCATGATCAAAATAATGTTAATTTTAAAACTAATAATAATAATAATAAATAAATTTTTTTAATTATTTTACATAAATTCTAATGTAAAAAAATATTATTTTACTTCACATACTCAATAATTTTCAATAAAAAATTAATTTTATTTTACATCTTAGATTAAAATACTCGATTCAAATATTTTGATTTAGGATGTAAAATAAAGTATATATTTTTATTAAAAATTATTGAATTTGTGAAGTAAAATAATATTTTTTTATATTAAAATTTGTATAGAATGATTAAAAAAAATTATTTATTATTATTATTGTTGTTTTTTAAATTAATATCACTTTGGTCCTTATTTGTTCCTCGTGCCAAACAAGACCTTAGTATTTATTGATGGTTCATTCAACATCTATAATATTATATATATATATATAATATATGATTTATGAATATGATTTTTTAAGTATTTTTTTAGAATAAACTGAAACATTATTTTTCTATAATATTCGAACTATTCTCATTCTCTTGTGTTCAAATCAGCAAATAATTGCAATTATTACGTCATACTAATCGCACTATAACACTGTATTTTCCTAATAGACGCTAATCTTTGCACTCTTTGAGATAAATTTTAAAATATAAATGAATAAATTATTAAAATTTAAATAATAATATTTATTTTAAAATGAATTGAGATTATCTATATGAAAATTTATTTGTATTTGTGCAGAGCATTAATTTACCCTGACTTTGATCTAACTCGAAGCTGATCTGGGTTAAGACTGATTCAATCTAAAGTGTGAGTTGATTTGAGTTTGAATTAATTTGAATTTGGATCAAAGTTAATATGACTTGAATCAGCTTATTTACAAGCCTAGTTTGCTCTCTCCTTTACCTATAAAATATTTATTTATCTATAAAGCACCCAAAAATAATTTTTTACCTACAAAACATCCTATTTTTGTGCTTTCTTGCATTATTTTTTTCATTTGTGATTAATTCTATATATAGGAGGGCATTTGTCAACATTTAGGCTCCGTTTGTCGGCGAATTAAAAATTAACCTGATTTAATTTTAACCTAATTTAATTTTAATCTAATATATCACATCACACATAAAATTTAATATTAAAAATTAACTTTATTTCACATCCTACACACATTACTAAAATAATAATTGACTTATATCACATCCCTCATATATCTCAACATAATAACTAACTTTATTTCACATCATTCACAATTTTTAATAAAAAAATATCTCTATTTAAATTTAATTTTAATTTTGTTAAATTTAACCTTACAAACAAACAATCCTAATTAGTCTTATTTCTCCTGAACATTGGTGATTTGCTTGTTATTTCTTTCTTTTTAAAAAAAAATAATTGCTTGTTATTTCTATGAATTAATTAAATTCCCTGCTTGTGGTTTGTAGGATTGATTGCTTTTCTATCATTCCTTCAGAAAAATAAATTATAATTTATCTTTGAAATTAAATTATAATTTATTGTAGGAGTTATATTTTATGTTATACAATTAAATAAATATCTATTAACTTAAAAATTTAGATTGATAAACAAAAATTATTATTTATATATTGATGAATATCTATAATGATCATCAATTGATTTTAAAATTAACAATGCAATTTATATTAAATGTTTAGTATAAGATAATTCTTTATATGTACCTTAACATAATTGAATCATAGGTGTTATAAATAATTGATTTTGCATTCCTTTTTATAGCCAGTAAAATATCGGTAATTTTTATTTGAAATATTATTGTGTAGTGTTGTAAATGAGCTGAGCATTCAATGAACAACTCGATACTTGATTTGATCAATAAATGCTCATTTTGTCGAGATTTACGAATAATCTCAAATATAATTTTAGTAGCTCGATTCGTTAATATTTGCAAATTATTTGCACGAAACTTATGAATATGCTTAGAAATCTTGATATGAAGCTCTTTTACATCCCAGTAGCCCATTTGAAGTTCATTCATAAATTTTGATATAACTTATGTATTAATTAGGGGTGGCATCGAGTCGAGTTCGAGCGAGTTTCAGTATACTCGAACTCAAAAATTTCGATTTCAATGAGACTCGAAATCGACTCGAACTTGAATCATTTCGAGTCGAGTCAGCTCGAGTTCGAGTCGATTGCGAATCGATTTCAGTTTTTGAATAAATTTAAATTACATAATAAAAAAAACACATTAAATAGTTACACTTTAACTTTTTTTTTTTAATTTTCAATGTGCCACTCTTTCATAATATAATAAAAAAATTAATAAATAATTTTATTTTGAATAAGCTCGATTTTTTTCGAACGAGTCAAGCCAAACTCGAAATCGACTCGAAATCGACTCGAAATAATTTCTAGTACACTGAATAGCTCGAAACTCGACTCGAAATGATTCGAATCGATTTCGAGTCGAGTTTGTTATCGAGCGAGTTTCGAGCGATTTTCGACTTTCGAATAAAATTGCCAGCACTAGTATTAATCTAAAAAATTCGTAAATTATGGATTTGCATGAGAATAAGCCTGTTTGTGAATTTATTAATGTACTTGATGAGAGTTTATTTATTTATAATTTTTGTGTTTGTGAGTTCAAAAAATTAATTTTTTTTCCACAATTTATAAAAAATATTGACATTAAAAATTAAATTTATTACATATCATACACATATTTTAACAAAAATAATTTTATTTTATATTTAATTTAAGATTAATAATAATAATATTATTATTATTTTATATTATAATATTACAATAAATTCTTTAGTACGTTAGAAATCATCTCAAAAATAAACCTTTAACAATTTATTTCTAGAAAATTAATTTTCTCGCATGCAGAAATGCCATAATTGAATTTATTACATTCAAATACGATTGAATTTTGGCATAATTACCTACATGCCGCACAATATATTTTTATTTATGCCTTATTCATTCATTCTTAATTAATTATATTATGCACACTCAAAACATTACAAATTCTTACATACACACATTTGAGTTAAAACTTAATCAAAATCTATTTGAAAAAAAAATTCTATTAGTAAATCATTAAAATTATATTTTTACTCTTAATAGTATATATTTTTCTCTTCTTCAATACCACACTAAAGCGCTGATTTATTTAAAAATCAATTCACGTCGCGGATGTCTTCTTCCTTTGTCGCTACTTAAACATTAAGGTTTTAGGATTTTCACTCAAAATATATTTAAATATTCTTAAAATAATATGATGAACTACTCAGATTTTTGGTAATTTAATTATACTTAGGTTATTAAAAAATTATGATTACTCATTATAATAGAAATAAGTTAAAATATGTGTATGTAAAATTTTATAATATTTTGAGTATGCATAGCGTAATTAACTAATAATAGATGGGTGAGACATAAATAAAACTAGATTGTGTGACGTGTAGGTCACACATGTAGGTAATTATCCCTTGAATTTTATGGCCTGTTTCTTCTCGTGGGGCCTATGTCATGTGGAGAAAGCCGATTGGCTCAGCACAAATAGTAATGCTTGTGGGGCCTATGCCATGTGGAGCAATCCGATTGGCTCAGCACAAATAGAAAAAATACGAAGGGTATTCATAATGTGAAGAGGAACAAAATATAAATATGATGAAGCATTTCTATGTTTGAATATAAAACTGTGTTTGTGTACAAAATTTGACTTTTCTTCTATTAAAATATGTTTTTTTTCAAAAAAATTTTGTGGGAGCTTTTCTACCCAAATATTTTTTAATTTCATATCGTATTATATTTAATATGCAAAAGAAAATTTCTATTTACCTATATTTTTCTATCCAATTTTAATATGAAAACATAAACTTTTAGGTTTCTATGTGAAATGACTTTTACTTTTTTTTATTTGAACTAAATGTATTATAAAATATATATATATTAATTAATTGTGTGTATTTTCCTACTAATGTGTACTAAAATAGTAGTATTAATTATTTTATAGCATTAATAATTTTATTAAATTACTAATTTTTATTAATGTAAATGAATATTTTTATTATAAAAATATAATCAAATAATATTATATTTATATGAAAAACCTTTAGAGTTTTAAATAAAAATAATCGTTTTCAATAATAATTTAATATTTCTATGAAAATATCAAAAAATCTATAAAATATTTACAGAATTATTTTAAATTTAAACTAATATTTCAACTTAATATCTATTTTTCTCCAAAAAACAAATAAAGAAAATTCATTTAGTTAACATTAATTTTAAATAAATAATAATTATTATTTTTACATTTAAAAAATAAAAAATAACATAATACATAAATAAGTGTTGTATCTTATGTATTATATACATATACATTTATGTATGTTTATATTATTTTTTTTAGTTAGTAAAAAATGTAAAAATATATGTTGTTAAAATTAATAACTGAAGTAGTAAATTAATCTATATTTTGTTATTTATATTTAATAATTAATTTAATATAAGTTAAAATAATGATTTTATAAAATAATTTATTTTACAAATGGGAAAAATTTTAGGTTTTATTGCAGTCATATTCAATTAGAAAAAAAAAGTGCAAAAACTTCTTTAATATCATATTAACGATATATATTCAAATGTAGTTTTTCGCATAATACCTCAAAACTTCAATCGTATTTGAATAAAAGCCTTTCCATTTTCGCGCTAACGGCCTACCTTCATGGTATGTTTCAGTACTAAAATTTTATTTAAATATGATTTTTTATATGATATTTCAGAACTTGAATTATATTTGAACACGAGATTTTCTGCTATTTTGTTAACGATATAGTATTGAAGCTGTACGAATGAGAATTGTGTATAGTATTCTTATTCTAAGGATTAACTATACTAAAAGAAAAGCTCATTATAAAATTTAAGGCTGCGTTTGGAAAGTTTTGGTATTAAAAAATGCTTTTTTTAATATAGCTAAAATATAAAAATTGTGTTGGTAAAATAGCTATTTAATAGTTTTCAGCTATCAAATGCTAAAAAACAGCTATAGAGAAAAGCTGAAAAAAATGTTTTTTGAAAAATGATTGTGCTCTAATTAATTATGGACAAAAATATCCTTAACATTATTTATTTCTAACCAACGCATCTTGTAATCTTTCCCATCATTAGAAAATATGCAATTGACGTAATTTTCATATTTTTTATATTTTTTTATAAAAATGTATTAATGAATTATTAATCTTTCTGACAGTAGATATATCTTATCTTGTCATCTGTGTATATTCGATGAGATATATATGTATTGTATTTTGTATACATTTCATCTATTTATGACATAAGTATCTACTTTTTATGTGTATGAAAATTTATTATGAATAAACGTAGTTAATAAATATATTATAACACAACAACAACAACCACCAAGCTTTAATCCACTAGGTGGGGTCGAGCTAATGAATCCTTTTTTCCATTGCGCTCTAATCAGTTACCATAAATTCTTTCTAAGTTTAAGTAACTAAGATCACCCTTATAGTTTCTCCATGGTCTTCTTTGGTCTCCCTCTTCCTCTTTGTACATGCAAAATCCAGTAACTCATTTTATAACTCAGAGCTTCAATGGCCTGCGATTTAGAGGTTGTCCAAACCATCGAAGCTACATTTCTCTAAGTTTACCTCAATTGTACACCAACTTTCTTTCGGATATTCATTTCTCATTCTATCCTTCGTTGTATATTCACACTCCACTTAATCTCATCTTTCTGTAATATTTATTTTGTTTGTATGTTTCTTTTTGCAGGCCAGCATTCATCAGACACCATATACATCGCTGTCATTACTAGCAGTTTTAAAATTACTCTAATTTTGGAGATGGACTTTTTCTATCGCATAACACTCCAGAAGCATTCTCCATTTTACCCAGCCTGCTGAATCCTTGCTAATAACTCATATCATATTTCGCCATCATTTTGTATAATTGATCAAGGTATCTTAAACCTCACGTTTCTTGATAATATTGATCACCAATTGTCAACATCTCCAATTATAAGTATTTCTTTCTTGACATAAATGTGCACCCATATGTTCAGTTTGTGATCTACTGAGATGCAACCTTTAGATTCTAGAGCATTTCCAAAGCTTCTAGTTCGCTTAGCTTCCTCTTTAGTTTTCTCAATAAGAGCAATATCATCGCGAAGAGCATACACCAAGACTTCATCTTGCGATATGTGCCGTCATGTTCCATACATCAAAGCAAAAGATACGGACTTAAAGCGAGTTGGTAGTCAACAACTGTAACTAGGAAAATTCTCTTACTTCAAACTCTTGTTCAACAAGTAAACACTCCTTCATATACATGTCTTTAATAACTTTGATATAAAGCTGCAAATCTCTATTTTTCTAAAATCTCCAATTACTTCTCTTGAGGACTTTATCATAAAGCTTTTTCCAACAATAAAAGCAATGTAGTTTTCTTTCTCTCCTTAAATTTTTCTTAAACTTCTTAATAAGATGAATGGCTTCTATAGTAGATCTATACTGGCATAAAACAACGATCTTCTGATTCTGTAGTATCTATGACGTAACTTTGTTCGATACGCACTCTCCCAAAGTTTATAAAGTATGACTATTAATTTAATTCATCTATAATGGCACAATTTTGTACATCTGCCTTTGTCTATATAAATAGTACTAATATACTCTTCTCCTCATTTAATTTGGCATCCTTTAGTTTCAAATCAATTAACAATCTAGTAAGCAGATAACTCTTTCATTCTAAGCCTGCCAAACATATTGGTGTTGATCTGGTCCACTATTTTTATGCTTCATGCTTCTTTAAAGCTTTTCCAGACTTCACTTTACTATACGTCGAGATGTAAGAGTAATTTTTACTTTCTTTTAGGTCTGAATTCTGTTGTAAATCAATATGAATTTTCACAATCTTCATTGAAAAAGCTGTTGAAAGTAAACTCCTCCATCTATTTTTGGATATCTTCTCCATAAAAAGTACTCTTTGATTTTATCTTAATACATTTTACTTCATTAAATTTTAGTTTTTCCTTCTCTTGCTTGCAATCCTATATAATTGTTTCTCTTCTCTTTAGTGTCCAGCTTCTTAATAAATCCCAAAAGTCATATTTTGTTTGCATTACTAATTGCTTTCTTAGACATCTCTGCGAGCCACTTTATATCTCCTCACTTTATATTATTTCGTTTTTTAAAACATCTCTATAAAATCTCTCTCTTAATTTTGTCTTGTACATCATTTTTCCACCACCAAAGTATCTTTATTATTTGGAAATCATCTTTGGATTCTCCTAGCAAGTCTTTGCCACCCTTACGGATACAGTTAGCAACATTTAACCACATAAGATCAGTTTCCCCGTTAATATTCCATTGCCCAAGTCCCTCAGAACTTCTTCTTAAATACTACATTGTTCTCATTCTTAGATTCCACAATCGAGTCGAGATAGGATTTTGCTTATATATTTCTTCTCAAATACTTATCTCGAATCTAATAAATTTAATCGATGTTGGTATGTCAAACCAAATCACTTTGAGATGATCTTTATCAATTTTTACAATCCAACGATCTCGTTTCCTTAATGACAAATAATCAATCTGAGTTTTGAAGTTATTTTTGTAGTGATAACATGGCTCCTCTCTTCCTTGACATAAAGTATTGCAATTACAAGAAGTATACTGGAAAAAAAACTCTTAAATAGTTACTCTCCTCATATATCTCTCCAAAAATCCATATCCACCATGGATATATTTAAATTCCTCGCAACACGTCCAACATGTCCATTTAAAATCTCTCCAATAAATATTTTCTCTGAGGTATTTCATTGTATTAACTCTTCTAAATCATTCCAAAAATTTCCTTTGTGCTGCGCATCTAAGCCAACTGGGGAGCATACACACTTACAATATTAAAATATCATTCCATGTAATTATAATTTTAAGCCAATAATTCTATCACAATATCTCTTAACTTCCACTATATTGATCCTTCAAGCTCTTATCGAATATTACCCACTCCATTTCTTTATTTTATTTACCAGAGTACCAAAGTTTAAAAACTAGAACCATCAATTTCTTTAGCTTCTCTCCAACCCTTTTTTTCCTAGGCAGAGCATAAAAATTAATCTTTCTATGAATCATATATCCACCAACTCCATTAGCTTGCCGTCAGGCTGCCTATATTCCGATAGATTCTTAAATCTAATCCTAACTTGAGTAATCTAACTGATGATGACTAGCTTCTTTAGCCCGATCCGTGCCCATGATGTGGGGACCCTTCTCATTTTTCACTACACTCGGGCCGATCAAGCGGCCCTTGCCATTTTCACTTATTCAGGCAAACAACCGTTGCTTCCAGGGGAACGGCCCTAGCTTTACGCAATTTTCTAAAGGATTCATGTCATGATCTGATTCGACAATTTTACGCTTGGCTGTCGACTTCCTACGGCAACCCTGCCGATTTCTCATCGGGACTTGGGACCGGCACGGCGCGTTATATATGATTATATTATATAGTAAATAAAAAATACATATTTAATTAGACTTAATATAAAAATAAGACAAAATTTTTTAAAAAAATTAAATAATAGACAAATAAACCTATAAAATTAATAAAAAATTATTATAAATTAATGGCACATAAATTTAATTTTACTAGAATGAGTTAATTATTTATATTATAGAATATGCCAAAAAAAGTATATTAAATTATGTCTAATTTAATAATAATAAAAATATTTAGACAGCACAGCATTAATATCAACAGTTCTGCTTTTAATGACAGCTTTTAACAGTTAGTTTCCAAAACATAAAAAAGTTTTATTCAACAGCAACTTTTTATACAGCTATACAGTATAACACTTTTTATACAGCATACAATGCAAAACAGAGCTAAATTGAGAGTTAGCTTACTGGCACAGTGGGCGTTTCGTTTTCTAACATACCTGTAAAATATCCCCGTACTATAGGGGATAATTTTACCTGCATGCCACACCATTTCACTTTATTTATGCGTTATCCATTCATTTTTAGTATTATGCCAATGCACACTCAAAACATTATAAAATCTTACATACACACACTTAAGCTAATTTATTCAAAATATATTCAAAAATATTTGAAAAAAAATATTTCGTTAGTAACTCATTAAAATTACATTTTACCTTTAATAGTACATTTTTTTTCTTCCTCGATGTCACACTAAAACGCTGATCTGTCCTAAAATCAATTCACGTCGCGGATGTTTCCTTCCCTTACCACAACCTAAACATCAAAGTTTTAAAATTTTCACACAAAATATATTTAAATATCCTTAAAATAATATGATGAACGGTTAAGATTTTTTGTAACCTAACTATAGTTAGGTTATTAGAAATTTATCATTTCTCATTATAATGAAAACAAGTGAAAGTGTGTGTATGTAAGATTTATAATATTTTGAGTGTGCATAGCGTAATTAACTAAGAATGAATGGGTAACGCATAAATAAAATAAAATGGTGTAGCATGTAGTTAATTATCCCAATAATATAACATTGAGATAACATGAACTAAACGTTAATCCGGCGATGGGCGGCCAGATCAGACTCTGCCTCCGACGTTAATCCTTTCCGGCATCAGCGGCGCGGCCAGCAACCGGCCTCCTGCGATCTCCTTCTCCGGAGGCTTCGCTGCCGCCCGGCAAATCGGGCACGTGGAGTGGGAGTGCAGCCACTCATCAATGCATCCGACGTGAAAGAAATGCCTGCAATTCACCATCCTCTTCATCATCTCCCCATCCCTCACCAGACTCTGGCAGACAACGCATCGTGCGCCGACACCGCCTACCGATAATTGAGAGCCGCTCCGGTGAGCCGCAAAGCAGGGCAGTGAAGCAATAACCCCGGCGTCAAGTCCGGCGGAGGATTCAGTGTCGCCGGCGCCGCACGCTCGGCGCCGGCTGCGGCGGCGAAGGATGCAGGCGAGAAAGAAGATGAGGAAGATGATGGCGATGGAGGCGATGAGCAAAATGAAAACTTTTTCTTGAACGCTGGATTGCTTGCTCTCTTCGGCCACCCATCCTGAGGTACCGCTGCTTCTCTTGGGCATGATGGGCGCCTCTATTGACATTCCCCTGTTTCCTCCTCACCAAATTAAGCTCCAAGCTTTCTTTCTCCCCCGAGCTCCTCCAAAGTCTCCTGTGGCAGTGTGGCGGAAGAGTATATATATATCGCATGATACTGCTCTAGGTAGGTAAGTTCGGAAGCGTTATGGCTTTTGCTCCATAGACCATCGCATGACGCATTGGAGAAGACGACTTCAGGGGAAGACCGGACGCGCTTGCCGTCATGTCTTATCCGCTGAATTGCGCCGCGTACAAGTCGGAAAAATTCGGTTTATTTTTTTTTTTGATGAAAATCGGATAATTAATAATTTAAAAAATAAATTTATTTAATTTTATTCGAGAGATAAACTAACCAAACTAGTGGAAATATTACTTATCATGACGTAATAGTATTGTAGAAATTATTATATTAATTTTGAATTGCATGTCTAATTTTGACTTATATCCAGAATTATACTCAATCTATTCTTATTTTTATTCTTACCGGAGTACTAGAATTTAAAATCTAAGCCATCAATTTACGCTGCCTATATTCTAAGTTCCTAATCTAATCCTACTAACTTGAGTTTTAGTATAATGGACTAGCTTCTTTACCTGTATTTATCTATGATGTGGAGACTCTTGCTCACTTTTCACTGCATCCGGCCGCCGATGCAGCGGATCTTGCCCATTTTTCACTGTATTCAGGCAATACAGCGCGTCACTTCTAGGGAACACCCTAGCTTTAGCTCAATTTTCTAAAGAATTTATGTCATGATTGATTCGATTACGCTTACTGTCGACTGCCTAATGCAACATTTTAATTTTTTAAGTATTTATCTCGTCGCTAACAGATAGCAAAAATCAAATCGGACCGTCCGATCAGATCGGATCAGTCTGATCATGAATCAGGACAACTTTAATTTATTTTAATACTAAAAATTAAATATTATATTTTAATTAAATTATAATAAATTAACTTTTTTTAAAATATTATTTAACAATAATAATAATAATCAATGGAACGAATAATTTTATTATTTAAATATTTGTTATTATTTTAATAAATAATTTTATATTTATAAGTCTTTTAAAAAATAATAATCTATCAGTTCAATTAGTTCAATTGGGCAAATAGAAAAAAATTAGTTAGAAAATTATGAGGTATGCTGTTATTATGAAAAGTGATCTACGAAAAATCAATTCTCTTAGTTATTTTTAAAGGACATAATCATATATTACATATTTTTAAATTATTTATTTATATATTTTTCTACCTAAAAACCTACTAGGATTTTTTGGCTCCTTATCCCTTTAGGACTTGTTCATTAGAACATTTCCGTCATCTTTAATCCTTTACAATAATTTAGTAATCGAGTTTTGCTACATATCTTCAGTAATTGACCAATAATTAATAAATAAATTGACCAATAATTAATAGATAAACTGATTGTTAACTGACAAATAAACTGACCAACATGTGAGTTATGTATTAACTTGAAATCCAACTTGAAAATCTAAACCGCTATAAGTGAACTAATCTGAGTTGATCTTCATCTGAAAATTCAGCTCAATCTTTCTGCACGCTCACATAGTGCTCAATGTTTGGTTTGATAAGCGCGATATTAATAAATAAACTTGAACATAATTTTAAAGAGATAATTACCTATGTGCCACACAATTTAGTTTTATTTATGCCTCACCTATTCATTCTTAGTTAATTACGCTATGCACACTCAAAACATTACAAAATCTTACGTACATATATTTGAGTTAAAACTTAATCAAAATCTATTTGAAAAAAAATATTCTGTTAGTAAATCATTAAAATTATATTTTTACTTTTAATAGTACATATTTTTCTCTTCCTCAATACTACACTAAAGCGCTGATTTATCCTAAAATCAATTCACGTTGCGGATGTCTTCTTCCTTTGCCGTCACCTAAACATTAAGGTTTTAGTATTTTCACTCAAAATATATTTATGATTACTCATTATAATAAAAATTAGTTAAAATGTGTGTATGTAAGATTTTATAATATTTTGAGTGTGCATAGCGTAATTAATTAAGAATGAATTGGTAATGCATAAATAAAATTAAATTGTGTGGCATGTAGGTAATTATCCCAATTTTAAAAGCTTAATTGGTAAATAAAAGAGTTTGAACATACTATTGTTCAGCTCGTTAACGCTTGTGAACTATTCGTATGAAGTTCATGAACATACTCATTAATTATAAGACTCGATATAACATTTTTTTAGATATTTTAGTAAATTTTATTTACTAATAAGAAAAAAATTCATAAATCATGATAAGTTTGTTTGTGAATAATTAATATTCTTGATATATGAAAATGTATTTATGATTTTTGTGTTCATAAACTTAGATTTATGTGAGCTTATTTATGAATATATTAATAAGCTTGTCTGCAAATTATACGAGTTAAGCTCAAATGTGACGTTATATTTGCGAATCAAGCTCGAATTAGCCCGAAACTCAAGCTTGAGTGAGGACCGACGTTTACAGCCCAATCAGTGGGTGCCACCTGTATAGCACACGTGGCGCCCACTGATTGGGGTTCAGAACCCAAGTACAACTCCTAGTCTTGCGCCTTGCCGCCTACATGAGCGACCGCTAATGCGGTACTTTCTGTGACTGTGCCTGTGATGATCGGGAGAGCGATACAGAGAGCCGGGAAGTACCCGGCGGCGGTTTTAGCCGGCGCTCGCGCGAAATCGGCGAGCTCTGGCGTCAGAACACCCAGGGAGACGGCGGACGCGGTGGTGATCGGTGCCGGAGTCGTCGGGCTCTCCGTGGCTCGTGAACTCGCCCGTAGGGGCCGAGATGTGCTCGTCGTGGAGGCTGCGCCGACCTTTGGCACCGGAACAAGCTCTCGGAACAGCGAGGTTATTCATGCCGGGATCTACTACTCTCCGAAATCCCTGAAGGTTTACAATTTCAGCTCACGCAGCAATGAGATAGGTCGTGGAATGCATTTTTGTGACGTTTTAGGCGCTCAGATTTAGGGTTTTCTGTGATTAGGCCTCACTAACTTCTGATATGTTGGTGTTCTGTAGGCAAATCTCTGTGTGAGAGGAAGGGAATTGCTCTACAGGTACTGTTATGATAGAGGGATTCCTTATAAGCAGCTTGGCAAGCTCATTGTTGCTACTAGTTCTGCTGAGATGCCAAAGCTGGAGCAAATTTTGGGGCGTGGATTGGAAAACGGGGTTCACGATTTGAGGATGCTCGAGAGCTCTCAGGCCATGGGAATGGAACCTGAACTTCAGTGTGTGCAAGCTTTGTTGTCGCCTTCTTCTGGCATCATTGACTCACACTCACTTATGCTTTCCTTGGTGGTAATTATTCCATGTTACTTGATTTTGATTTAAGTTTTTGGTTTGAACTTATGAAGAAGGAATGCATGGTCTATTTGTTAAACACTGGAACTTCCTGGACTCCTGTTCTTTGCAACTTATACATGATGTGCAACTGTAAAGTGGCGTGTCTTTATGATCGCCTAGTGTCTTATTTCTTTTGCAACATGGATGTGTGGTGGGGACACCACGATCGACCGTCGATTCATTCCTGGCAGAGTTTATCGTCGACGGCCGAGATCTAGCCATGCTGCTTCAATCTGGATTGATTGACTATTATGACAGATTGGGAAAGATGGATGCTGCGGATCGCTGACTCGATGGATTGGAAATCTCCTATTTATTCTGATTGATTAGAGATTCCATTTTGGGATTATTTTATTTCTCGCATTTATTTTGTATTAATTGTTTCTATTTCAGAGATCATTATTTTAGGCATGTCATTTAGTATTTCCTCGTTTGTGTGAGGAATTTATTACATTATGTATTTTTTTCTTTATTGAGTCAGTCTGTATGGAGGCCTATATAAACGTCTCCCTGTCACTCTTATTTTCTTAATGTTGAATAAATTTGAGTTATGTTTCCCTCGGGATTATTTGATT
>KZ451911.1:2270974-2285259 GCA_002786265.1 Apostasia shenzhenica | reverse complement strand
GAATAATCTGGATTTTTCTACTCGCTTGTGATTTGCTCGAACTTGTTCCGCCTGTGCGACCTTTTATTATTGAGTGATTTTCAATTACTGTGGTTAAATATTGTGAGAACCTTAATCCTGTTCCCCGTTTCTGATTTATTGAAAACCGGATTGCGCCCTAATCTGAATTGGTAATTTCTCAATTACCTTCGATCTAATTTATTTAAGATTTTAAAAGTAATTGGTTTTTTTTGCGGGCTTAATTAATTTCTCAGTTATCACAAAATTATTCTCTGATATTTAGCATTATTTTGTGAATAATCTGCTTTGTAACATCGCTGATCTCTAAACTGCATTATCATTCATCTGTCCCGCATCAATGTGTTAGAATAAATATGCATTACATATCTATCCGGTGGCCCACATTATCATATAAATCTGGTTTGGTTTTGTTGGGCTTCCGAATTTCTCTAATGGTCAGTTAAGGTTGTGCTTATATGTTGATTGCTCACTCATTAATTAAATGTTTCTTTGATTGCAAAATTGTTGTTTTGTCATGGGAAAGAAACCATGTGGATAAGACTAGTGCTTTCTACGCTAAATTTGCATTTTCTTTGCTTTTTTGCATTTATTTTCCTGTATTTGTTTCTTATCATTTACTCTCTATTAATTCAACATTCTCCATCATTATTGCATGTTCCCCCTACCTTAACACCTAGACACATTTTGCTCATCACTGTGCCTAATAGTTTTTCATTCATGAAGCGATAAATCTGCCATCCACTTGGAGGGGCAGATTTTGCCATCAATGTTTTTTTTTTTGATACTTTCATTCAGACCTCATCGCAAGATGGGAATTAGGTGCAGCAAATTAACCATTAGGTTGCTGATGGTTGGCTCTACATGGTAGGACTAGCCGCATAAACTACCCAAAGAAGGGATTTCGCCATGCCACCCTGGTTTGCAAGAGAACCAAGAGGAGTCCTACGATGTTGAAGTTTCCCACAAACCTTTTAGTGGATGGGATAGTGCAACAATAGGTTAGCTTGCACGAGTTATGGTTGATCTATCGCAGGCACAAGTGGTGCCAATATCCCATCCCCAACCAATGGGGATTTGGACCATCCTTCCTTCCCCTTGCTCCCACTAAGGTGTCTCTCCATTTCCATTTGAACAATGAATTTTGTTGTTTGTCCGTTTTTCACATCTGTCTGTGGTTGGCCATTAGTTGCTGGTGACAAGGGGGCCCCCTTTGTCTTCCCTGCTTTACCATTTAAGTCAGAAGTAACTCACTTGCATTACAATGTGTGTGCCCTTTTCATCGTTGTGCCTCTCCAACGGCTAGTTGAGGTCGACCTTAAGGTCAGCCTTAGCTCTATAAATAGGCAAATTTCTAGCACCTAGAGGGGTTGTTTTGTCCCATGCTGGTGAACTTTTTCCAACTTTTTTGAGAGTCATTAAGTGAGAACTAATCCTTTTAATTATTAATAAGATAAGTGTGATTAAAGGGAGACCAGTGGATGATTAAAGAATATCAAAGTGAGGTGGGACAAAATATCTAAATGATTCTTAAGTTTGAAATTGACAATAATGTAAATCGCAATTTATTACAATTAAACATAATTTGTTTTTCAAAATATATCTATATAATAAGAATAAGAAAATTAATCCTACAAATTAAATTATGTAAAAGTAAATTAATTCGGATTAATGATAAATAAAACTTATTAATTAGATTACATCGAAGATTGTAGGAATGAAATAAAAATTCTCATAATTAAATTTATGATAATTTAATCTCTCAGTTGGACTTTAGATCTCTCAATTTAGAGCGCCACAAATAATCAAAACAAACAATAATCTCTATCATATTTTAATAACCAATAATATTTGATATCAAAGCGATTTTACCAATAAGCCAAGTAAAGCTAACTTAGTTCTGTGATCAAACTGGGTGGACACAGACTCGAGGCTCCTAGGCACTATATTTGCATGCAGGCAGCTTGATCGCCAACTTGTAGGCAATGCATGGTGCTCGGGTATAGTTTTGATGGCAAATCGTGGGACAGTGGCAGTGGCAGTGACACAAGGCATGGTGCATCGAATGGGTGGAGTATTTGAGTAAAATAATTATTAAAATTAAAGTTGTAAAGGAAATCAAATCAAAATTTGGATCTAATTTATTAAATTAAAATTAACACCTTAATCTAATTTTATAATATCTGATTTATTAAATGATCCAGTTTACTTTAGCTTTAAAATAATTTAATTTACGGGATGTAAAAGTCCTATTGCAAATTGCTTATTTTAGAAAATATTTGCGGGTACGCTTAATTTAATAATTTGATATTTCGAATTTTACTGTTTTAAATTTTCATGCTTTTCCATCCACCATCATTGGGAGCACCCGAGCCTACATCCAACCCAATAAAAATCCAGTATAATCCAAAAACTCCTTTGCATTAGATGAAGAAATTGTTACACCATTCTCTACACCTAAAGGCCCTGCTATTTACTCAAAAGATCAGAGCATCTCCTTTATCTCATTATAAGGGACTTCACTCACCAAATGATAGCACAATAAGCACCCCCCCTCTAGCTCACTCTAGAGGCCCTCTTCACATCAAGGATCACACTCACATCTACTAAATCCACTATAGAGGCCCTCATCACCTTTTCAGGTAAGGGATTCAATAAAACTAAAAATCGAATACAAAAATATAAAATAAGAACAAAACTCCTTCCTTAGATTGCAACCTTGTAGCACTTGGAGATGTAGGATTACAAAATGAATACTTAATTGTGATGAGGACACTTGATCACATGCTTATATTAACTTTTATATTCGTCTAATTTGATTGGAGATCTGATTGATTAGTAATCCTAAAGGTAGTGGCTGACTAATTGTTTCTAGATTTATTTTGATGAGAAATCAAAGCTAATTTTAGCTAATTTGATTTATTATATATTTTGTATTTCAATTATTTGTAATATTTTGGAGTCTCTATAAAAGGGACTTCCTACTCTTGTAATAGAAGTGATAAATAATAAATGAAATTTCATATTTAAGTGCATATCAAGATTTAGGATAAAATGCTAAAATATTTCCCCCGTCCTCACGCTTGTTGTAGAGTGGAAGAGTCAACTAAAATGATAGAAGTAAATTTGAAATTAATCTCCAGATCCAGTTTTTGGGAGCCGAATGTGTTTCATGTTCAATTTTAAAGTTAAAAATAAATGAGATTTCAGCAGCAAACAAAGAAGGTTTTTCCATAGAATTAAGCTACGTATAGCCAAGTTTGGATTCCACAATTAGGAAGCAAATATCAATTAATTTCACAAGCTATTTGTTTTTGCCCTTGGATACCACAATTTCCTCTACCTCACTTGGAATTTGTGATGGTAGTGTGATTTGAACCGAAGACCCCTTAGTACTTAGGCAAACCCTTTCTCCACTGATCTGGGAGAATACCTTTTTTTTCCCATTCTTTTCTAGTTTCAGCTTTTTTTTTTAATTTTCTTTTTTGACAAGTGGGCCTAATTAGCCTGAGTTGATTGACCCAACCCATAATCCTTTCTTCTACCTCTGTGCACACAAAGGAGGTAGGGATGTTTGCTATTGTTGGTGGTTGTGAATTGGAGATTTTTAGGAAAAAAGTTTGCAGCTTGATAGATTAAAAGGGTAATGGTGGACTTGGCGGCCAGTAGGGAGGAAATCCAAGAACTTGCAGCAGGGAGTAGATCTAGCGCATACAAACATGCAGAATAACATAAAATAATACAACAGATAAGAATTTGCGGCGGTTCAATGTGAATTATATAGTGACCAGATGAACTTCAATTTTAAAATTTTTTAGGGCTGTTGGAGATTTTTGTTAGATAGTCCTAGCCTCTAATCTAGGTGCATTCGATATTTTGTAAGCCAATTGAACAACCCAAAGTTTCATTATTCGAGTGATTTTTGGTTAATTGGGGATAGTGTCATCCCAATTTCTTGTAATCTTGTTACTAATATATTTTCCTAATAATTATGGGAATTGTGTTGAACTTTCCATGATTTATGGAAAATTGCATGTTTTGCTCAATTAAAAGATATCGAACAATTCGGTTTGACCTTGATTTCCCCAGTTAGACTTTAATTGAGGTTTTGATTGCTGACACATCAAATTCAAAATAAGAGATCAACAGCATCAAAGTGGTGAATCAAAGAAACCAAGTGATCAAAATGGCAATAGTCTCAAAGTGTAAGTACCAATATGCTTTTTCACCCTTAATGTTTTGTGTTTGGACATGCATGCGACTACCACAAATCCAAGTAGTTTCCAAATTCAATCAACTATTTCAAACCCTTGTTATTGAGAAGAAAAGGGAATAACTAACCCACCAGGCTCCCTGTGCTACTGGGTCTATTCCATATGCCATAATCTTTGGCATTTTTATCTTAATTTCAGTTGATATTTGGGCAACCATTTCAAAAACTGGTAACTTTTATGCATTGAAGCAGGGGGAAGCTGAAAACTATGGAGCTACATTTTGTTACAAAAGTACTGTCATAGGTGGTCATTTTGAGGATAATACCCTGCATCTTCAGTTTTCTGAAAGCAAGGACCTTGGTAATTATGATGAGGAATCTCCATTAGAGCCTCAACTTATAATTGTTCCCAAAATTGTAATCAATTCTGCGGGTTTAAGTGCTCTTCCTCTTGCAAAAAGATTTCAAGGCCTTGATCATGGATTTATTTCTTCACCTTTTTATGCTCGTGGTTGCTATTTCATGTTGTCTATGATGAAGGCTCCTTTCAGTCGCTTAATTTATCCAATACCAGAAGATGGAGGCCTTGGGGTGCATGTTACATTGGACCTGAATGGCCAGGTTAAGTTTGGGCCTGACGTTGAATGGATAGATGGTGTGGATGACATATCCAGCTTCTTGAATAGGTAAATTAAAACTATGTCTGTTCTAATTACATTATAGTATATCTGTAAGGAAAGAAGATAAAAAGGATTTCTTTGAACGTGAAGTTATGATCTGTAAAATATCTTCCATTTGAGAAGTCTATGGTTTGGATGAAATTAGCCACAGAAATTAAACTTATCATTTGTAGGAAATTGATGTAGTATTATCACATATTAAACCTTGTAAAAGCTACAAATTTCACACAAGCACTAAAAGGACATCCCTTGCTAAAGGCTCCTTGCTTTGTGAGGGTATGTGAGGGCAATCCATTTACAAAGGAGCAACTTAAATTTACCATTTCCTCCAAAGGACAACAATCGTATAAAAGTAAATTGTAAAAACAATCTTTAAAGGGTTCATCATTTTGTTTCACTTGCAAAATGCTATTTAATATCAACTAAAGCAACAGTATAGAAAACTATATTAGAAATCAACAAACGTTACTACATTGTAGCAATTTTAGTTTATCTATCAAATTTATATAACCTAAACACTCTTATTGTTATGTATAGTATTTTTAGTTTTCGATATATGCAAAATAGAACTGCTTATATTTATTTACTTATATGTTAGTAGTTATTTGACGTATTTTATTTAACAAATTCTTTCATCCTAGAAGAAAGCAACTAGCTTATTACATTCGCCATGTGATATTAAATGATGCAACTCGTATAATTCTTTTTCTTAGAAAAGAAACTCCTATCTACTTCTTTGGACTTGACCAAGTTGGCCTATTATAATAAATTCGTTCTAATTTTATTAACAAGGAGCACTTAAAATATTCTGAAGTATCATACAATGAATATTTGTGGTCCGTGTAATTTTGAGTTCAAAGTCATAGGTATCTTCAAATTCAACTCATTATTGTCTAAGGTAAACATAATATTTTTATAGTTTCTGTGCACAATTGTAATTTTTTTTGCTTGCAAATATATTTGCCAAGTATAGACTGGTGACTGGTTGTTGCATGTAATGATGATTGAAATGAATGGATTGTTATTTTTTTCCACCATTCTTTTTTGGGTTGGGCTAGGGATGACATTATAACCCTTTGATTTTTCATTTGTTAGCCTACGCAATTTACCACTCAGCCAACGGTATGATGAATCTTTCATTTTTTTGTTGTTTGTATGCATGTATTGTGATGGGTAATTTAACACTCAGCCAGCATGCAAGTGATTCTATTTTTCCTTTGCCTTGTTGTCCATAAACCAAATGGGAGTACAGATGGTACATTCCTCATTGATGAAGCCCTAGAGGGATTAAATGAGAAGTTGGAATTTTGGAGAAGCACTTTTATAGCGATGGCATTCAAATCGAGTATAAGTCGTAGTACATGCATTGTAGGTTTGGTAATTCTGAAGAAGGGCAATAGTCTTGCCATAGGAGAATGCAAAATATGTGGGGTTTGTTATCCATGGTAATGACATATAACGGAGTATTTAGTCATAAAATTAAGGCATAATTGTAAAAATGAAAGTGTAACACAAGTTCTATATAATAGGAAGATGCATATTAAGCTTAAGGGAAAGTTTTATAAGACTATATATTGGTGACTAGTGAAGAAAAAAGTGTACTACGTTTTGCTTTAATAGCCTAGGCCACAATATCAAGACATACTTGTAATTGATGAGACCCTTAGGGACTAAACAAAAAGTTAGAATCTAAGAGGAGAACCTTAAAAGCAAAGGTATTCAAATTGGGTAGAAAGCATAGTATATGTTTTGTAGGTGTGGTGATCTTAAAGAAAGAAGTGGCAATAACATGGACCTAGATGGGATTGCATCATGTGAGAATTTCAAACCTTGAGCTAGGAAGACTAATAGTTTATTAAATTTAATATATCCATATCATATTTATATCAAATAATGATTCTTCTTAATACTCTGTTGATATGTTATATGGTATATGACATCATTTTTTTAATTTGATACTTGTTTAATATTTTTTGATACTTTTTGATACTTGTTTAATATTTTTTGATACTTTTTGATACTTGTTTAATATTTTTTGATACTTTTTGATACTTCTAATTAAATAAAATAATATGTTGGACCTATTGATTCAACCCACAATAAAAAGTTATAAAAAAAGGCCTATACATGGAAGACAACCTATGCTTAAACTCAATGATCCACTTTGGGGGAAAGGCTCGTCGGGTTTACACGATTGGGAGAGCTTGATGCACGGTAACGTTCTGACGGTAGAAAAATATCTGGCATCTGCATATTGCTGCTTGTATTTTAGTTGACATGACTACTATGCATGTCGCTTCCATCGGATACTGATTACGCTGCTTGACTCTTCCCTAGTCAAGTTTATATTGTAGAAAGGATGAGATTTTGGCTCTATTTTTTATTTTATCCATTAATTCTATGAGTCAAAGACTCAGAGAGAGTTCATAAAAAAAAAGACTCAAAAAGAGATGAACAAGCATTTACTATGATTAGATCAGTATATTCATAATTAGTTTGTCACAGTAAGTATATTATTTATATATTATATCTCTTTACATTGAGCAATTGAATTGTGTTGGATTTAGGTTGAAATTGAACTTAACAACCTAACATTCTAATATATATTGGGACTGTTGATCTCATCTAGATATTTTGTGTTTGATGGAGAAGCAATTGAGCAAAGTTTAAGATTTTCTTCTTAATTTAAAATATTTAAAAGCTCTGACTATTTGAAGGATTTTTAAAATTTTTTCATATTGTTGCTATTAGTAATATCAAGAGTATTTCGATAAAAGTGTAATTAAATTTAAAAAGGTTTAAATGTTTTTTTTGAAATTTATGTCAACAAGTATACAAATCATTCTTTTTTGAGAGAATAAGTGTATAAGCCATTATAGTTTATCATATGAGTTAGGTCTTAAATATGATAATATGATACATATATAATTAGTGTATCCTAACATATCTGTATTTTTTTTTAAAAAATGTCATATTATAATATTCGTATCATATGATATTTGTATCGTCATCTTACCCATGCTTTATTGACCATGAGTTTTTTATCCATTGCAGTGAGTGTATACATGAAGATGTTGATCACTGAATCAAGATAGGATGTTTTAAATGGAGAGTGTGACTAGAATTCTATGTAATAGGAAGATTATTGTCAAGATTAAGGGGAAGATTCATATAATTGCTATCTAACTAATTGTGCTATATGGTAGTGAATGTTGGAGATTTAATGAAAAATTATTCATAAGATTAGTATAACTGAATTACTGATTTTGAGATGACTTAGTGGTCACACTAGAGTGGACTATATTAGAAATGATTGTATCATTAGATAGGGTGGGCATGGCACTTATAGAAAATAAGATATCAGAGAAACATTTAGATTGGTTTGGTCATTTCATCATCAGCGTATGGAGGCTTTGTGGACAAATACGAGAGGACCTAGTCGTCAAAATGTTCAAAAAGGATGTGGAAGAATAAAAGTAATTTCAGATATGGTTGTTAGACATAATCTTGGACTGCTCGTGTTGAATGGAGAAAGGGAATCTATATAACTAATCTTTGCTTAGGACTAGGGGGTTTGTTGTTCTTATTCTTGTTTATAAAGAGGGAGGGGGTGCCTTCTGTTAAAAAAAAGACCTGCACTATTTACTCTCAAAATACTCTGAAAAAGTCATTTATATATATATAATGCTTTTTGATATATTCATCATCTTTTTTTTTACTACCTGGAACATATGTACCGTGTCACATTCACTGAGAAGTTTTGTTTTTGTCGAGAAGTTACATTTAAATGCAAATAATAAATATTGGAGAAAATAACATACAAGAGTGGTTAAAATATAATATGAACCATTTTACGGGTGTTACATGTAAATCCAAAGTTTTTGGTGCCTAATATGTAAAATAGCCAAATTTCTAAGGCATGTATGTAAATTTTTCCAAGAACTTTTGACAATGTTTTTACTACGTTCATAAAATTATATCTATAGGATTATTGACACGCCTCATCTATCATCCCAAAAAAGTAAAAAGTTTTTTATTATCAGCTGTGTTTAGATTTGACACTTAATGTGTATACCTGCAGCAGGTTTGACTATTCAGTGAAATCAGATCGATCAGCGAGGTTCTATCCAGAAATAAGAAAGTATTTTCCCAAACTAAGCGATGGATCATTGGTACCAGGATATTCAGGAATTAGACCTAAGCTTTCTGGACAAGGGCAGCCTCCTGCTGACTTCGTGATACAGGTGCTACTTCTTATGCGCATATACTTATGAAATTTTCGTGCTTTTTATGATATTTAAAAAATCAATTCAAGTCACATATGCATTTTGTACTATTGGGGAAATACATTGTTGATGGATGTGGCAGTAGGACCCAGAATATAATTTCTGACCTTACCTCTCATATGAGGGTTGTCAACATTAGCTTGCTCTTAACTAGGGATTTCTCCAGCATATTCTTAAACATAATACTCTTTTGTTAAAATATATTCATAGAACTTAAAAAGGATAGTTGGACATAATAATTACATGATATGTGCTGGCAGTAAAAGTATATCTTTCATCATTCAAGCTAGATATGGAATATCTGGTTGGTATAAGTTTTTTTTGGCTTTGGAGGATGCCTTTTTTAAATTTTTTTTAAGTGTATGACGAGAAATAAATCTAGTTATGTTAAAAGTTATGTAAAGTGCAAAATAGAGTTGATTGATGTATTAGAATTTGTATAGGATGTGAAATAAAGTGATTTGTAATGTTGGAGTTTATGTCGGGGTGAGATTCATAGTAATAATATATATATATATATATATATATATATGTATATATTTTATTGAAAAGAAAAAAATTATCCAAGAACGCTATAGCTTTTTTGGCTTTTGGACAAACTCTTCTCTTTTTACAAGATTGGACTGCTAATTGTGTGTGGCTAGAGTACCTTTCGAGGATAAACAAAGGCCAATATCCCTCATTCCTGAAGATAGTACTACTGTATTTATCTCTGGAGCTTCTATAGTTAATGCATGAATACAGAAATAACACTGTTTTATCTCACAGTATCAAGCCATTATGTTAAATGCTCATACACCTTATTTACATCCATCTTTCAATTTAGTCTATTGGATTCCGATTTTCTTCTCCAGTTACCTTACTATTTTTTCATACAAAAACGATTATGAAATATGATGGGCTTCATTGAGGCTCAGTTAAGGCTCAACTTTGAGACTTCATTAAGGCTCATTTCATGCTATTCAAATAAAATTTTCTTTTAACTCTTTCTTTTTCAGGATGTTACTAACCTTAAATTGGAGGCTTAATTTTGAGCTCTTTGTCAAATAAATTTCTGATAATTGAGAACTGAAATGCATGTATTTGCTTTTCTGTTTCATTATCCCGATTTATGTTTTGTGGTGGCTGCGTGGTTTGCAGGGCGAGGAGATTCATGGGATTTCAGGACTGGTAAACTTATTTGGTATCGAGTCTCCGGGCCTCACATCCAGTTTGGCAATTGCGGAATACGTTGCGTCGATGTTAGGGGTTTAACAAGTGCAGTAAACCTTGATTTCATGGTCATGTTTATGGTTCAAGAATGTCTTTCTTTGTAGCTGAGATGATAATCGAAGAATGGGAAACACGGAGAGAATGATTCTAGTCGTGGTTACAAAAGATGGATTATGCATCACGTCCGGAGAATTTCTTTTGTTGTGTTGAAGGTACTGTGGATCAAACTTGATCATCATCTGCAATCTCCATTTTCAAAATTGATAATTTTATTAGTTAGAAAAATTTAAAGGAGATGATTCATGGTGCTCATCTCCCTGCTTCTTAGTTGGTCCAATGTCTTCTTTCCAACAATTTTTGTCACCCTCAAATCCAACCAATTTGGAGTCAAAATTTTCTTCTGTTTTCAGAAGCTAATGTGCTCATCTTTGTTTCAGTATAATCAAAGATCATCTGAGCTATAGAATTTAGCAGTTTTATATGTGGTTGGTATTCAGATTTTTAATATTATATTTTAATTATAAAAATTATATAAAAATATAATTTAAGTATAATTTATATTATGAAAGTTTGAGTACTAAACATATAAAATAAGTAGATTTTAGTGTTTATTAAGAAATATAAAAAAGGAAAGTTCAATCTTCATTCGCTGCATTTTCAACATGGCATGCTTAACAAGTGCAAGTTGAACAGAAAAGAGTTTATAATGTCTTGCATTGTCTGTTTGTTTGTAAGGTTAAATTTAATATGGTTAAAATTAAATTTGAATAAAAATATTTTTTTATTGAAAATTATGAATGATGTGAAATAAAGTTAGTTATTATATTGAAATATGCGAGGGATGTGATATAAAGTTAGTTATTATTTTAGTAATGTGAGTAGGATGTGAAATAAAATTAATTTTTAATATTAAATTTTACGTATGATGTGATATATCAAGTTAAAATTAAATCACGTTAATTTTTAAATTGGAAATTGTAATAATTCGTTTTAAAAAAAATACCTGTTAATATTCATATATATATATATATATATGTATGTATATATTTTTTTTTGAATTTAATATTAGTACATCTATTATCTGAGGACTTCAAAATAATTGTTATATTAACTAGACATTTTCTGCAATTAGTTCAATAAAATATCTATATATATTTATTTTTCCTCTGACTTTCTCCCATCTTTTCATCCACTAACGGTCTCACCTTATTAAATTAACTTTCCCAGCCACCAACTACTACCCGCCAACGGTCTCGCCCTAATAAGTTCACCTCCCCCTATAAATAGGCCTCAGAACCCTCAGAAAGAATTACAACCTCTAAATCTCTTCTGAGTTTTTAGCTCATCTTGGTGCACCTTTCTTCCAGCGATGAGGCTCTATTAGGTAAGAATTCTGGTCTTACTAATTATATTTGGTAATTTTGTCTTGTTAACTTAATTTGACTAGTGCTTAACCTGTTTAAACTTATGTCGACCCACTTAACCAATATTAAACCCGATAAATTTGTGTCGACCCATTATATCTGAGTTGACCCGTTTGACCCGAGTCAACCCATTTGACCCAATTTAACCCATTTGACCCATTTGACCTGTTTGATCCGTTTGACCCGTTTGACCCATTTGACTCATTTGACCCATTAAACCTGAACTGACTCAAATTATCCCAAGTTGACCTGATCTGACCCATTTGAATAGATTTGACCTATATTAACTAGTTTTGAGTGACTTGACTTGTCTGACCTAATTAACTTGTGTAACTCAAGTCAATGTTTTTAAACTATTAAGCACAATAGTAATTATTCTCACTGAACTTAATCAGGGAACACGTCATCCCCCAGCAAACAGTTACCGTCTCTCATTCAAGTAAGCGATTTTCACTGAACTTAAGACATCGTGATTATTAAATTAAAATAACTTATTTATAAAATGATATCAATTATATTCAGTGAGCTATATTCTTCATATTCTGCATATTCTGTTTGGTTTTATGCCGATACTTTGTTTGGCTTTATGCCGATATTTTGTTGTGCTTTATGCCGAAATATTATACTAGGTTACACTGGACCCATGTATCCTGAGATATACAATGATATGATAAGCTGGGATCCCGGTGGTTGACGAACCACCTTCTGGACGCGTGGCATCGTGTGAGGGACGTACTTGCATCCTGTTATTCTGATGTCACGCTGGTGACGTATCTGATGGATCTGTTGTCACACTGGTGATGAACCTGTTTAATTTGATGTCACATTGGTGACGTATACCTGTGGTTCTGATCCCTCTTCATTATAAGATTTATACATATCGATATATATGCATCGTATAAAATATGACAATATTGACAAGGTGATAATACAAGTTATTCTGATATCCTGATTTGTTGATAATTTGAGCTATAAAACCTCACCTGGCCTATGGTATGGTGAAGGTCGTTTACTCGGTCTTTGTGACTGACTGTTGCTTTTCAGGTAAATAATCTGTTGCCAGGAGAAGACTGCAAAATCCCAAGAAAGATGTTTCCCTACATCCCGTATGGACCCACTGATAATTACCCTTAACCAGTTTAATTGCTTTACCTTTCAGTTTTCTAATCTAAGGTTACTCTGGGTGACCTGCTAGTGTTTGAACCTATGTAACCCTGTTTTGGGATGAATAAAAAATGTCTTTTCTTATAATTTGTTCTGTGATTCTGACTGATAGTCTCCCTTTATTTTATGGATAAATGGTCTTTAAAAATGAGGGTGTGACAGGTTGGTATCAGAGCATAGGTTATAAGTAACCTTAGACTGACTTTAACACTTTTACCTTACCCACTGATATTGTGCCTTTGATTTCAGGAAAGACCCAAGTCACCGTCTTATGAGTTTAAGATTGAACCTCAACATACCCTATGGTGGGTCAAGTTCTTGACCAACTCTGGTTTCTTTCTCTTGAATGGTTAGATACTTACCTGAGCGAAGATAAGATCACCCCTGAGGAGGCCAACACGGTATTATTGACAGCCTTAAACCCTCTTATTGGGGATGGACTCAAGGCCTCAATAAATTGGTTATTTTCTCGAGCTTTGACCCATCCTATCTTGCTTATCGCCATGGAGCTTACTAGACCGCGAGATAACTGGTAAGTTCGTATCCACGTCGCATTTATGTGCACCAATGACTCGTGGAGCCTAGAACCCAAGAAAACCCAATGGAAACAGGACCAAAATTGTTACACAGCATGCATCCCAAAAGCCTATTAAAAGCAACTTTCTCCACAAGCCACGAATCTCGACAAATACTCCTTGCAACTCAACTCCCCGTAAAGACTAAGGTGGACCGTCAGCTTCTCATCAAGAGTCCTTTACGAATTGGAAGAGACATCCTGACTCAAAGCTCCTGCCTCTGTCTTCAACCTTAGTGTACCCCAAACTCAGTTGTGGTAATTTTTGCAAGTCTACTTTCTCTGGCATGTAATAGTATTTCTAATAAAATGTAGTTTTATATGCTTTTATGTTACCAGGTGAAAATGGAATCTTCATGCTGATTCTCTACAAAACCAAATCAATGAAAATCGGTGAGAATAATAAATGATCTCACAGAGATGACTGTAATATGACATTTTCCGAAAGGGAAAAAATCCACCCCAGTTGCGGAGTCCAATCTCATCTAGTTGCAGAGGAATGGGTCGATTATCGGTTAGAATAATTTTTTTCAATTTAATTGTGTATTCTGATAACAAAAAAACTGATTTTACTGTCTTATTTTTATTATTATGATGACTTGGTGAAGGTCGTAAATGGTGGGTAGTCCCCCTGCCCAACTCAATCACTGATTTAAATCTTTTTACTTAATTCTTGGGAAAGATTTCGTGTAACTTTCTCACTAATATTTTCCT
>KZ451911.1:2196928-2263149 GCA_002786265.1 Apostasia shenzhenica | reverse complement strand
TAAAATATGAACCGTTGGATATACAACCAGATCTATCCTATGAGGAAGAGCCGGTTAAAAACCTTGATCGAAAGGAAAAGATATTTCAAAAACGAACTATTCCCATTGTGAAAGTTTTATGGAGAAATCATCAGGTAGAAGAGGCAACCTGGGAGACGGAAGAATCAATGAAGAATGAATACCCACATCTGTTCAGGTAAATTTGGGAGACCAAATTTCTTAAGTAGAGAAGGATGTAATAACCCGCTTAAGAAATACCTGTTAATATTCATATATATATGTATATATGTTTCTCTAGATTTAATATTAGTACATCTGTTATCTGAGGACTTCAAAATAATTATTATATTAACTAAACATTCCCTGCAATCAGTTTAATAAAATATCTATATATATTTATTTCTCCTCTGACTTTCTCTCATCTTCTCAACCACTAACGGTCCCACCTTATTAAATTCACCTTCCCAACCATCAACTACTACCCGCCAACAGTCCCGCCATAATAAGTTCACCTCCCCCTATAAATAGGCCTCAGAACCCTCAGAAAGAATCACAACCTCTAGTTCACCTCTGCGTCTTTAGTCCATCTTGGTGTGCCTTTCTTCCAGCGGCAAGTCTCTGCTAGGTAAGAACTCTGATCTTACTAAGTTTAAATTAAATTCGGTGATTTTTCTTGTTAACTCAATTTAATTGGTGATTAACCTGTTTAAACATATGTCGACCCACTTAACCCATGTGACCCAAGATAACCCGTGTCATGTGAGATCCTCCTGGCAAAAGGTAAGTGGGATGGATGAAGAATGTTGCTTTGAGATACCGTCGACCTCGGCTTCTTGGCGGCGAGCAGTAGCAGGGTCAATGCTAAAGATGACATTGATTGTCCTGGCAGCAGGGGGGTAAGGACACCCTTGTTGGCTGGGACCTAGAGACGGCAAGGCTTTAGTAGGAGCCCCAGTAACTTCGGGGGCCTTTCCTTTCTGGGCAGCAGTGAGGTCGGCGCCATCTGCATGAACTCTTCGAGCTTATCCTGATCTGACAGTTTGTCAAGCAGAGCTTTGAGGCCTCGGCACTTGTGAAGCTTGTGCCCGTAGTTCCCGTGGAACTCACAATAATTGTCGGGATCCACCCCGACTGGAGGCGCTGGCTTGGGTCCGGCAGGTCGGACCCAACCTTGTTTGACGGCCGCCGCATAGACTTCAGGAAGCGGCCGAGAGAAGAAATACTTCTGGTGCTGGATGTGTCGTGGCTTCCCTTCATCTCGACCATGACTTTTGGTTGTATGTAACCTCGTGGCCAAGGATTCATCACCCCGATGTTTCCTCTTTCTCTTCTCCTGCTTGACTCCAGAAACATCGGGGGGAGAAGACTCAGCATCCTCGATGAGCATAAATTGGCTGGCTCTGGCCACCAGCTGTGGGCATTTCCGAGGCTTGGCCAGCTGTAGGGATTTAGATAGATCCCCCACCTTGAGTTCCCTCCGAAAATTGTGCATGGCCACCGCAGGGTCGACATCTT
Organism: Apostasia shenzhenica; assembly: GCA_002786265.1. Classification (NCBI taxonomy): domain Eukaryota; kingdom Viridiplantae; phylum Streptophyta; class Magnoliopsida; order Asparagales; family Orchidaceae; genus Apostasia; species Apostasia shenzhenica. The sequence goes on along the minus strand of KZ451911.1, from coordinate 2,261,634 downwards.
CAGCTTCTGTAGCGACGGCGAAGAAGTGATTGGTGTAATCCCAGAGGCTTTCCCTCTTGCCTTGCTTAATGTTGGCGAGCACCATGTCGGAGACGACCATTCAGGTCCGACTGATGAAACGGGCGATCAGCTCCCATTTCAAGTGTTCGTAGGAGGAGATGTGACCCCTCGGTAGCTTGATGAACAAGCTAAATGCCGGCCCTTTCAAAGTGTTGGCTAGGAGGTGGCACTTAGTGGCTTCGTCCGGCTGGCGGTAACGGACTGCGGCCTCAAACCCCTGAACGTGCTCGCGGGGGTCGGTCGCGCCTCTGTATGCCTCAAGCCTAGGCGGCCTGAAGTCCTCTGGGATTGGGGCCAGCCAGATGGCGTTGGCAAAAGGGGCATTGCCATCCATCGGTCCAAAGAAAGGGTCAGGTCCATGATGAGGGACCTGAATGCCTGGAAAGAGGGAGTCTTTTCCGGCGAGGAATGGAGGGAAGGCAGGTGGTAGGAAAGCAGGCTGTGGTAGCAGACATGGTGGAAGAGGATTCTGGTGAACCTCCTGGAGGCGAAAGGGGCGTCTGGGCGGTTGAGAAGAGCCAAACGTTTCAATGAAAGGCGTTGCGACAGGAAGCGCGGGAGCAGGAGCCTCAGCGACCGGAGGAGGGGGTTCAGGGGTCGTCGCTACAGGCGAAAGAGGTTCTCGGGTCGCCGCAACCGGCGGAAGAGGTGTAGGAGCCTCCGCGGCAGGCGGGAGAGGAGCAGGAACCGCCGCGATTGGCGGGAGAGGGAGTACTGCGCATACTGGCTGAGTCTGTCTGAGAATCACGGCCTGTTGAGATGTGAGGCCAGTGATCAGGTCAGTGAGATTCGCGAGCATCCCCTGAAGTTCTGATACACGGGTACCCCTGGAGGAGGAAGCAGATTCGGCGTGGCGCCGAGAGGTTGAAGCCGAAGCTCTGTCGTCCGGCTCCCGAACGGAAGGTTCTCCCGCATGTGTACTATGAGCAGCGGAGTTGGTTCTGCGCATTCTAGCCATCATCGTCCCCGAAGTCTTAATGAAAGCACCAGAAGATGTTGACGTAGGATGTAGGGGATCCCAAGAAACACCAAAAAAGAGAGAGAGTTCCGAGAGACGGCGGCGCGTAAAGAGGTAAGCCTGTTAGTGGAGGCTTAAGAGAGAGAGAGCAAGAGAGTTTGGGGCATCCAGAAGAGCACACAACAATTTAAGGTAGTTCAGGGAGGAAGTCCCCTACGTCCACCGAGCGATCAGCGAAAGGATTTCACTAGAGGAAAAGGGTAGCCGCGAAGGCTTAATACAATGCTTAGAAAAAAGAGAGAAAATGAGCTCCTCGGTTGGGGCTCTAATACAATGAGAATGGGGGAATCAGGGAAGCTACTTGCGCCCTGATCTGTAATCTTAGATCCTCCTTGGTCTGATCTTTGATCTGTCCCCCCTTCCTCTATGAAGATTGTTCAGAGGTATTTGTAGGCAGCGAATGATGCAACTTTATCCTAATTTTCCGGAGGAAAGGAGGTTAACAAGCTCTGAGTTCGCGTCGTTTGTTGGCTGGCGAAGGGACCAAAAGCAGCAAAAAGAGGATGCTAACTTTTAATATTGGTACTGCTTCTGGGGATCCGTGACAGCTGGGGCATACGGGCCCTTAATTTGTGGGTCTGAGAAAAGCGTCTTGTACGGGGAACGACACAATCAGACCAAGCTTGATTGTGATAGACACTGCTTTGTAATATCAAGGACAATGTTACCAGGGGTGGTCCTGGCTCATCGTGGATGAAGCTTGGTTGAACCCTCGACTATCCCAAAATGAAACCAATCTAATTTAAGGGGCGTTTGGTTCGTTGTTATCTTGGTGTTATGTTATGTAATCTAAATGCAATGATATCTAGATGTTATCTTTTGACTAATAATTTTATAATCTAATAAAAGATTATTTATAGATGTGATTAAACCAAACAGTTAATAGAATTTTTTTTTTCTAAAAATGCATTCTCTAAATAACATAACATAACATCAAGATAACATTGAACCAAACGCCCCCTTAAATTCAACTTAATAAATACATACATACATACATACATACATCACTTTGTGTATAAAACTACTTATTCAGACTTTAAAAGATGTATATTACATTTACATAAAAGAATGTGTATAAAAGATTTACCTATACACATAATTGCAAGTATTTATACAAACACATTCTTGCATGTTAGTTCAAAATGTTTGACTCGACATTAAGTAATCATGTATCGACTCAATTCAAACTAAAATAGCCCTACGAAAGGGTTAACCCAATTACAACAAGAATAATAAGAGAAAGCCGGCTATAATTACAAATTCTATTACAGCTTTTGCTTAGTGTAAAGGCTCACCCAGCGAGCTCACTGATTGGTGCACGGTCCATGACATTGGCTGCAACGAGAGCGTTATTTTGCACCTCTGGATCAATGTCAGGTAATTTTGGAATCTGCATGCAATCACAAAAATATGCTTGAAACTAATCATAACCAGCTATGGCAGCAGAAGAAATAATAATAATCTTACTCTCAGGCAATCTTATACAAGAAGAAAGTCCTGCAAGACTTAATTGTGTCTATAAGATTCCTCAATAGTTGAATCACTCATGAATTATTTAACTAGAGCTGCTAAGAATAATCATCTTGCAATTCAAAATTAACTTCGAATCACGAGCCAAAAGGTTTACCTCAGAATTCATATAGATATGATTTGAATAGCATATATTTCATCTAATTTCTACGCCTTGTATCATTCGCTATTCAATTTGATATAATATCCCTGGTTCGTCGGCCGATAGCTTAACTAAGACTGAACAGTTCCCAAGCTAGAGATCCTAGGTTCAAGCTCCTCCCAACACTATTTAATTTTTTGGGGATTTTCCACCTAGCTCGGTTTTGTCTCGATCTAGCTTAATTTCAGCTCAAAAATTCTACATTTGCTAAATCATTTCTCAACTTATGCTAATTTCGAGCAAGCTTCAACTCACAAAATCTACATTTTATTTGGGCCCAACATAATTTAATAAGCTTGATATCAACCATATATTTAACCATGGTGTACCAATGCAGTTAAGGGCGGGCCATATGGTTTCAAATTATGGAAACTGTCTTGAGAAGATTAGACGCATAATAATACTTAAAATTACCTTAAGCATCTAATTTTTAGCATTTATATCTCACAACCTCTAAATGACTCCAAATTACAATCCATTCATCTTGCATGTTCTTATCCACAGTACTTAGATATAATAGCAAACGCAACCACTGTATTTGCTGAAAAAGATGGTGAAAGTAATGAAAATGTAAAATCTTGAGAATTGTGTTTAATATGTATAAAAAAAAGAACACAATTCAGATTTTTAAGTTCGTTTACCTTTCATCATCCACACAATAAAAGAAGAGACGAAAAAAAAGTGCTTCTCTTTCTGGCATCTATGTTATACTAGCAGGAAAGCTCACAATTTTCGTATTGTTTGCCAAGTTCAATGCTACTATATTAAAAGATAATAGAAATCAATTTTGGGTGACATTTACATGTCATTTTAGAGTAGTAATCTTGTAAATTTTTTTACAATGTAATCTAAACATATTATCCAACCAAACAATCATTTTTTCCAAATAACATAACATAACATCATAATAATGTCGACCAAATGCCCCCTTTAAAATTAAAAGGCTAATTCTAAAGATTTATATCTCATGCACCATTACACGACGGTATATTAGAATTTACATTCTTTATATGTTACTCATCTTTTTTTGTCCCTTACAACTGGATCTGATAGAGAACACAACTTTGTATAAGCTAAAAAAGAATCCAAATAACAAGAACAAGCCTAAATCATAAAAATTGAGAATTGGATGTTAATTTGCAAATAAGATAGTTTTAAATGTAATGCACAAAAATTTCCTTTTAACCTTGGTAATCTAAAATTATACGTAATTTCCAAATTTCGAACATTACTGTGTTCATAGAATGTTTTACTCATGGATGCCTTTCAAAATTAAATAAGAACTTTGGGATGACAATTCCCTGATAACTGAAGTTGTATTCCCATAATTTCTCCAAGTAAAACTACAATCAAATTACCATTTCTTGAATTAAGAGCTTGCTATCAGCATTGATATATTTATATAAATTATACCAACATAATAGGGATAACTTATAGTGAATCTGTCATAAATGAATACCTGGGCCAACAAATCAATTGTACGACGCAAGAGTCGAGCCAAATCTCCGTCATCCATCGCACAGTCCATCATTAGTTCTCTCCAAGTCAGGCCAGAAGCCCAAGCCTCAACCATCCCTGAAAATTGGCTATCTAATCCACAGGCAATCTGTAGGTACAGACCTCGATCAAGAAGACAAATAAATTCAGAAATGATTCTTGAAATGGATGGAAAGAAAGTAAGCCAGCGGACTAACCTTCACTCCATATTTATCTTGTATTTGTAAGAAAGAACTTCTTTGCTCTTCCAAAATCTTCACCACATTATTTACAGTTGACGATGGTTCATATATGTAGCTGTAGACATGGCGTAGAAAGTGTAGTATCATTTTCATGGACATAAAGACTGGGCTAGCTATTATGGGGCTAGCTATTATGTTCGAAACTTGCTCAATATCAAATTTAACAAATTTGTCATCGACTTAATTTTCTTCTGAATCAGTCAAATAAAATTCGACTTGATATATTTAAGTTTCTATGATGTATAACTTCATCAAACACAGAAAAGTATAATTTTCCTGCAATTTCCATTTTCAAGTCCAATTGTCAATTAAAAATGGATGATGAAATTAATGCTATCTTCATAGGTAACAGCTTGAAGCCCATAGACTACAAACTAATTATGCCAAGTATTCTGGAACATACATTCTTAACTATTAGGGCTGATAACAATCTAGTAGTCCATGTAGAAAGGTCATAGCCGCTCTAGCTCATAAGAAAAGCTCGCAAATATATTTTAAAATCAAAACTCACTCAATAACCACTTGATTTGTTGGATTCTAACTCACTCAATGTCCACATGACTCAAAATCAAGTTTTTCAAATTGGATTCTATTCCGGTCAAAATAGACTTGCATATGCACAAGTACACATTCATGATTTCGTAATGAAAATATAAGGTATTTTATATGTATACATGTGGTATAGTCTAGATAATGCATGTGAGAAAATAAAATACACACATGGATATGGATCAATTAATAATATCATTTTTGTGGTGCTCTTTTAGTTCAGTATAGAAAGAACTTTGCTTGAATATTGAGAAGTCTCAGTTCAAACCACACTACTACAATTTCTAAGTGAGCTAGAAACAACTGCTCACAGATAAATCAAAATAATAATAATATCATTTCTACTGTGTATTATGTATAACACAACGCGCTTTAAGGGTGGCAATTTTGTTTGAAACTTGAAAATTGCTTGAAACTCATTCACATTTCATTCAATTTGAAATAGACTCGATTTTCTCGTGACTCAAAGCTGACCTGCTCGAAATGAGGATTGGAAAATTTTTTTTCAAAAAAACCCTCGAAATAATATTAATATATATATATATATATATATACATATCAAACTGTGAAGTATTTTTCAAAACATACATAACAAAATTTTATTTATATAAATATGTTATGATATTTAATATATTGAGATTAAAGAATAAATACACATAATATTTATAAATAAGTTTATAATATTATATCTATATATATAATGTATAATGAACATTTTTAATTTAAAATTATAGCTTATAATCAAACTAAATTTAACTCGAACATCAACTCAAAGCTATCCTATTGCTTCCCATTCATAGTGCTAGGAGCAATTAATATGATAGCATAAAATGACGCAAGACTCCCAACCTGGTTATCTATCATCTTTTATTTCTCTACCGTAATAGAACATTCAAACAATGAGGCAATGGGATATACTAATACATTATGTAAGAAAATTAAAATTGTAAAGAGAATTAGCATACCTATTAGCTTTCCAAGGCCGAATTTTAATTCCTTCTGAAACTAAACTTCCAATTACTGCAGCAAATTGTGCAGGCTTCAGATCTAGAAAAACTTTATTTCTGAGAACCATGGCAAGCCAAAGTTCGTTTTCTCCTCGAATTGCAGAAGCTGTTTCTCCCAAAGGATACATAACATGTGTATTGACATCTAATGCTCCGCTCTCTTGAATGACTTTGCCGATCTGGTAATGGGTTGGAATATAAGGTAAGAAAATCGAAAAACATATTGCACTTGATTGGTTATAGTAATGTAAACATTCACATGCTTACTACCAGTGAAAATAAAATATCAAAAAAAAGTTAAAAAATGGAAATTGAAGCTAGAAGAGAAAATGAAATGGCCAGGAATAACTAATGATTTTTAGCTCAAATTAGTGGGACAGCACTTGACTGCGTAAATACTTCTAAACGGCTCTTCAACTATACTAAAGCACAGACTTCAAAAATGTCCATTCCATCAGATTTATCAAACACCTAAATAGCAAATCCATGCTACCATACACATTATTAAATTTACCTGAATAATACAAAACAAAAAGAAAGCATTGACTGGAGTGAGTTGCATTGAGTTCGTGATAAAATTGAACTTCATTTGTTCATAAGACAGTTTTACACTATTAAACTAACTCAAAAACTATGTCAAGCCATATTGATTCATGATACTCAACAAAAATAAGATGAGATACAACAAGAATTCAGAACATTCCATGGAAAAACATAAATGGAGCAGGAGTCAAAACAAAAGCTTAAACAGTAATCTGTCTTCTATAAAAATAACAACAACGAATTTTTTTATCCCACTAGACGGAGAATCTGGCTTCCACCAATAACCTAAAAAATTATTTCGCTTTTTGTTTGCTATATCCACTGAATCACCATATAACTGGAAAAATTACAATTAATAGCTGAAATTGGAGACAAATTCATCATCATACTAAAGTTCAAATTCTTAATAGTCTTAAATCAACATTCACTGAAGTGGTTCATTTATTTAAGGATATTTAGTCACATGCTTTTGGAGGAGTCTACACCATTGAATTGAACTAACGATAACTACATACTAGTACAAAATCCCAAGTCTAAAAGCTAGCTATTGTTTTGTAAACAATATGCACTTCAAGCTCTTAGCCCACTACTACAAGTTACACAACTCCACATGAAATTAGTAAAAATCTAATGATGGCCTGTTTTAAAGGATGACGACATATTCAGTAAAAATAACCATGTTTTTGCAAATCAAATTACATCAAACAAGTAATTTGAATCTAATGCATTTAAAACCAGAGATGGACAACCAGGTACCTAACAAGAAATTTAGGATCCTATACTCTTCCAATTATCTGTGACAATATATGAAGAATAAGAGGTAAAGCATGAAGAATAGCAAAAGCAAAATCTAAATTCTCTAATTCATCATTTAAGTTTTGTCATCAGACCAACAGAAAGTTATTAACAAATTTTTCATTGTTTAAAATAATTCTAACATTAAATTTGTATGCAGAGTTATATAATAGAAACTGGTTCAATCTTCAAGTCATCTATAATATTATAACAGAAATGTATATTCAACTCTCATTTGAGTAAATTTCAACCTGCATGGATATTAGAGGCACAAAAGAATAAGGATGAGCAATAAGCAAAGTACAAAAAAAAAATTTGGTCCGCATCTTGCAGTGCATGATATTAAAAATATATATTTTTATATTAAAAATCAGTTTTTAATAGGATTAAACATGCACACCACTAGGCACATATTGGGATGTTCTAGGTGAAAATGTTTTGGTAATATTCCCACAAAAAGCACTTTAAGATTGAGTCAATTCAATTTTATCAAAAAAAAAAAAAGAAGATTGAGTCAATTCAGGAAGACACCCCACCTTAGCCCATACTTACAATAAGTGCGAGAGAGAGTGCAAGGCTGCAGGATACACTGATTTGAAATTCCGAGCCTTATGGTAAACAATCACGAGAGATTAAAGCCTCGTTTAATTGGGCCAAAAGAAACCTCAAATATCTTCAAAAATACTTTCATCAATATTTTATATTTATTTCATATCATACACAAATTCAAATATTAAAAATCAACTTCATTTTAAATTCTCATTCTTAATAATTTAATTTTATTTCACACTTGCACATACTTTAATTAAAAAAATAATAATTTTATTACAAATCCAACACAATCCTTAATAATAAAATAATTTTATTTCATATTATAACACTAAAATAATTTCCTCGCTCTATCTCAAAAAACTTAAAATATCTTAAAAACATACTCCAACTAAACGAAACCTAAATTAGTGATTGGCATCAAACCTCCATCTTTTATACATTTATCAAGGTTAGTGATAAGGCGTATAACAATTTCTACTCACATTGTGTCTCGCATAGATCAGACGGTTAGTACCTACCCTAATCTTTGCAGATTTTTATTGTTTGATATAACTTTTCTTGAAGTCAAGTAATGGATATTGTGCATTCAATTTGCTTTTATCAAAAACAAATTTAGTGTATCATACTATCTTTAGAGAATAGTAGCATCATCCTAAGGAGATCTTTGAATTTAAGACCTTGATATCACAACATATGGCCATTTCTACTCTTATAATTTAAGTTCTTCACTATATAAGAGCATTCACAAGACTTTGGGCCAAACATGCATTTCATTCGTGCATAGGAGTTTGGACCCGAACTAATATTATTTATGCACCCATGCATAATAGTATCTGAGTCCATGTCGCCATTATCACACATGACAGACCATTTCATACAGAGAAGTGATTTTATGGCAGTGGCACTATTGAAAATGTTTATAGAAGAAAGAATTGCACCTGTAGAAACTCTTTCCAACCAGAAGGTTCAATTTGAACTATCCTTTTAGTTAAACGGTGAGATCTTGCCTCCAACCGCTCAATTTTTTCCTTGGTATAGTTAACCATATCCACGACCTTTTTGAATTCTTTAAATCCTTTGGTATTTGTTAATTCCTTCTTTAGACGGGCTACCCTTGTTCTTTGCTTCCTGTAACATTCAACTGCAAATTGATATTCTTGAGACCAATTTTTCACCTGAAAACAACAAAAAGGATCAAGCATTGTGGGTCAAAATCAAAAGGAAAACAAGTAAATTAATTTTGCAAATTAAATTAATTACAAGTCCTTAGCAGACACGCCCTATTTATAAATGAACGCACATCAGCATGAGTTTCTCAATAACAGAGACTAGACAAAATCATCTATTTGCTAAACAAAAATTGGAAATTGCTGCTGTACTTATGAGGCAAAAGATAACAGTAAAGTGCTTTTTTTTTATAACTGATAACAGTAAAGTTATCATATCAAAGATTCAAAAATCATACAAAAGCCTCATTATAGTAATTTAACTTCTCATACATCACAAAAACTATAAAGATCACTTATTCAGAAAGATCAACTTGAGACTCCACTACAGAAACCATTAGCTTTCCTAGCGATACCTCAGGACAAGCTCTTTGCTAAACTGATCAAGCCATGCGTAACAGAAAGAGGAACAAATTTGATTTTGCAATGAAGGGCAAATATTCATGACAGACTCGTTAGAAGGAACAAAAAGGATTCAATAGAGACCTCATCATCTTCTGAAAGACTACCTAACACAGGAACATTTAGACTCCATGACCATGTCTCAAGGGATCCTTCTGTGCTCCATACAGATCCAAATTCAGACTCTACAAGTTTCTCCCACCTTGATTCATTCTTCACTAGGAGCTGCCTCAAATTTTCTCTAGGTAATGCAACGCCATCAGTTAAAGAGTTAGGAAGACCAGACTTGTAGATCATTTTAATCCACTTTTCTGTAAAGATATACCAAGAGTTGTCTGATCCCAGAGCTACATAATAGGCTGGCTTGCTACTACCTTCGCCTTCCATGTATCCAAAATTAGGTTTAGACCCCTTGATGTCAGAATCTCGATAATCCTGTATCAATAAGAAAAACCCTTTTAAGTATTCTCAAACTTGCAAAAGAGGTGGTTAATGGATGAAAGCAAAAAATATAGTTTTCTATGTAGATAAAAGCAAATGTAGTTATCATGATGACTATGCATAACTTAATCATACATATCAAATACATAAATGTAAGCTGAATACACCAGCCATCAAAAAACTAAAGCATCCAAAAGAATGAAAAATCTTTGGAACTTGGCCGCTTCATGTAAAAAGAAGCTAGATTAGACTGCTCTCATGTAGCACTAAATTGCTTGCTTCGACATAACCATAGCTTATTTTTATAAACAATTTGAAAATTTCAAAATTGTTAGAAGAAGCAAGCATCATCATCTATCATCATTCCAAAGGGGTGAACATCAACATCCATAGTAAGATTTATATATTGATTTGCAAATGCATCTGCAAATTCTCTAAAGCCATAGTTTCATGCTGAACGAAGAACTCTGACGATGAAGAGACACTAACCTATCCAAACTCATAGACTTGGATACATGAGGAAAAAGGTATTTGATAATGGATGATTATTTTAGACAAACAGTTAGCTAGAATACAAGCTACAAACTCAAAGCAACTAAAGCAGATTAGGGTTCAAGATCAGGAGTGAAGCATTTTTTATTCCACTTATCAACCAAGGACATCAGAAGATTTGAAGATGGTGATAATATTCACAAAGGACATAATGATCAATTTTCCAGAAACTATTATGAGTAAAGACACGTCAGTGTCAAGTACAAGAATGATAAAGAGTCCAAAAACATTAACTGCATGTATCTAATTAATTTGGCATTCATAAACTAACATGATACTAAACATGATGATTAGCTAAAACTGCCCATGTGAATCACCTGTGGAGCATAAAAAGAACTAAGCATTCCCATATACACAGCAGAGACAATGCGCTGAACAGATTCACTGTCTTTATACTGCAAGCAGATGAAAGGTAGTTGTCCAGTTTCAAACTCATCCAATAATGACTTCCATGCAGCCATTCTCTGCAGTTCCATCTGCTGTCTCAGTTCAGTTCTTAATCGTTTCTCAGCCTGAAAATAAATATACAAACAATAAAGTATACTAGAAATTATAAATATGGCTGAATTTCATGGCTCTCGATCATGATAAGTAGGCATATCCCATGCATGAGTTCTTGTAACATGCATTTTAGCTATTGCTCCGAGTAACATTAACCACAAGTTACAACATAAGAACGAATAGCTAGCTTGCAGATAATGCAACAACTAGACCGCATAAGGCAAAGGTACAAAGAGAAATAAACACAAAAGGCACCTTACATAAACTTGCATTTAGTTCATGGCCAAAAAAGGACCCTGGTCATGGGGAAAAAAAAAGCATGGCATTCTCTCTAAATATGAGAACCAAAAAAAACTAATTTTTATCCCATCCTACACGGCCTCCAATATATTACTTCATATCACATCCTATGCAACTTTTAACATAATTCACTTTTATGTTACATCATACATGTATATCAAGTTAGGCAAAAAAAATTTTCAAGCCAAGTGTTTTTCTTCCAAGAACCAAAGGGACCTTAAAAGTAAATTTGACTAGAGTTGTACTTTGAACAGAGAGCTAAACGAGCAAAGGCCCGGTAAGCTTGTGTAAGTGTGTTGAAGAGAAATGCTAATTATCTTTTCTATGAACCGGTCTACACGCAACAAGTTCTTTGTACATTAGTTAATTCTTTGTATATGCCAACAAATCAGCAGTTTTTAATTGTAGGTGCACGTTTTATCAGCTGTGTTTTTTGCCTAGTTAATTTTAAACTAAGTTAAAATTAATTATGTCATATCATACCCGTTTTAATATTTCAAATCTGACATAAATTTCAACATTGAAATCAACTTTATTTCACATCCTACACTAATTTCAAAAATAAAAATTAATTTTATTTTACATCCTACATACATTCCGATATAAAATTAATTTTATTTCAAATCTTTCACAAAAATCAAAACATGTTAATGTCTTAATATAGCTTGAACCCCAATTAAAAATAACCTTCCAAACATACAATATGTTAATGTCTTTATATAGCTTATCCATTGCCTCAAAGTCGAATTTCCAGAAAATTGGCTTTGTCAGTTACATCAAAGATGAATTTCATTTATACATGCTTAGTAGTGACATGGCTCCATTTGCATGCTTCACAGATAAAATTATAACCATCATAGATAACTATTACATCACTCACTATGAGCGTGCATACATCATTCCCAGCTGCTATTATACTTGGATTTGCTATAAATACTACGGACGAAAAGCAGAAAAGGCAAACTTTCAAAAAAAAGAAGAAAGGGAAACTTTAAAAGACCAAATGACAAACAAGACATCTAAAGTGTTGTACATATAATAGTAATAGCCTTGCCTTTTTTTTTTGTTTTGTGATAGAAGCCTCGCCTAAAATTTATCACAAAAGAGTGCCATGTTCTTGGTGGAGACTCCAGCTAGTTTGCAAAGATTCACTCATAATTTACGAAACACAGCTTCATCCTGCTATTTTTGCCTCAACTTCCATGTTTTGCTTAGCTAAGACTGAAAACTAATTCGTAACTGGTAATCAAAATTATTCAACTTTCTTCCAACTTACTCACCAAGACAGAACTGAGCTGACCTTTCATCCTTTCTAGTGTTCTCACTATCAACTGCAACTTCCACTAACTACAAATGCATATGCAATTTTACGTATGGTTCTTGCTTCCTTTCGTAGCTGCAATCCTTAATTGTTGCAACATTCTAATGAATGTCTCATCTAAGGTGACTATACAGACGTTTAGCCATTAATGTTGTACAACCTATTTACCCATTAATGCCTCCATTTTTGGTTCAGATGTACTTGATCGACATTCGCAATGAACTCAAATAGTTTTTGGAAGATTATCAGTTGTTTTCATCCCCAGGAAGTAGGGTTTCATACACAGTAGGCAAATTAAATATCACCACCATGGGGCTTTACTAGTAGAGCAAGCAATATGTATTTCTAAGCCACTCTTTCTAACAAGTTGAACAATGTCGCTAACCTGGCATATTGACAGATGGTGACTTGGCCATTTTTTAAGCTCAGTGGTTTTCATATATAAAAATCCTAATTTTCAACATGTACTGTTCATCTCCCACAATACTAATGCAATCCTTCAAACAATAATACAACAATAACAATAATAACAACTAAACGTTTATCCCACTAGGTGAGGTTGGCTACATGAACCCTTTGTTTTCATTGCATTATATCAAATAATAAATTCTTATTTATTTTTAAGTATGTAAAATCCTTTCTAGAAATTTTCTGTCATATTTTATTTGGTTTTCCTTTAGCAAAATCCAATAATTCAACCCTTTTTATTGAAGCTTCAATTAGCCTACGATTTACATGTTCAAATCATATAAGTTAACACTTTCTGAATTTATCCTCAATTAAGGCTACTTCATTGTTCTCGTGAATATACTAATTTCTCATTATACTTTTGTCTACACTAATCCACCTTAGCATTCTCATCTCTATGACACTTATTTTATTTGTATGTTTCTAGTTTGTAGGCTATTATTCAGTAATATATAGCATTACTAGCCTTACTATTCTATAAAAAAAATTTCTATCTGAGTGGAATATTCCTATCACAAAATACACTAGATGTATTCTTTTATTTTATCATCCTATTTGGATTCTGCTGATAACATTATTTATTTCATTATTATTTTATATGATTAATCTGAGGTATCTAAATCAGTTACTTTTCTAATAACTTGATTACTAATTATCACATCAACAATATAAATATTTCTCTTTTGTTTAATTTGAACTTCAAATATTTAATTTTTGATCTGCTAAGAAAAAATCCTTTAGACTCTAAGTTCCCATTTGATGGGGAAAATTTTAGCACTCAACTAAAAATCTTAATTTATTTTAAAAAATAAAATAATATTTATATCTCATCCTACACAAACTCTAACATTAAACAATCACTTTATTTTACATCCAATAAAATTTTTAATATGACTAACTCACTTTATTTCACATCATAAGCATTTTTTTCAAAAATTTCTACAAAAGTTTTCTAAATTATCTTTTTTTTTTCAAACCAAACAGAGCCTAAGGTATTCCTCCATAACTTAAATTTCATCTTAACATGATAAGGAGAATATCATCTGTAAAAAGCATACAACAAAGCACTTATCTTGAAATGTCATGATACGGGACGGAAAAAAATGTCAGTGATAACTTATATTAATATTCAGCAAACTGATTAGTAAATTATTTTAATTAAGGGAAAAATATTTACTAAATAAATTATATGATAATATAGTTTTTTTAGACCAGAAATTAATGATATTTTTAATATAGTTAAAATTAAAGATTGGGATCGTATGATAAAAGATTTATCAATTAGATTAGGCGTCAATTTAAATTCCATATCAGATCCAAGGTTCAGGAATTTAGGACAGACGTCCACAGTTAAATCAAACAGTAATTGACAACAGCAAGAGATATCGGTGTTACACAAATTAGATCCAAATAAATATTCAAAGTCAAGGCAAGTAAATTTATATAGGATCAGATAACCAGAATTAATTGAGTTCGGAAAAATTACCAACGAGTTGAATCGGAGACGAGCCCACTGATCTGAAGGCCGCGGGCGACAGACACGCGAGCCGGGCGCAGGAGGCGCGGCGGGCGCCCGGCGACGAGCACAGCGGCGCGGGCGGCGCGCCGGCAGGCGGCACAGCGGAGCGCGCGCCGGCAGGGCGGGCACGCGGGCCGGAGGCGCGACGAGGCGAGGCGGAGGCGAGGCGCCTCGCCTTTTCAAATTTCACACCGGGGACGGGAGGCGAGGCGAGGCAGGAGGCGCGCGGCGCGACGGACGCGAACGAGCGATCAAGGCAAGGCACACGGTTAGGCGAGGCGGTAGGGGAGGCGCGGTCGAGCGGCGAGGGTCGCGGTCGAGCGAGCACGGCGAGGCGAGGCGAGGCGAGGCGAGGCGCGGTCAAGGGCGAGGCACGGCGAGGCGATACGCGGTCGGAGCGCGAGAGCACGGCGAGG
This sequence comes from Apostasia shenzhenica, assembly GCA_002786265.1. Classification (NCBI taxonomy): domain Eukaryota; kingdom Viridiplantae; phylum Streptophyta; class Magnoliopsida; order Asparagales; family Orchidaceae; genus Apostasia; species Apostasia shenzhenica. The sequence continues at coordinate 2,246,553 of KZ451911.1, read as the reverse complement.
CAGGCGCGGTTCAAAGTTTTTTTTTTTTTTGTTATAAAAGTGGATAACTAGGCTAATTTGAGGATTCTCAACACAAAAGCTAACCCTAACCCATTCCTTCACCGGAATATCGACCCCTTAAACCGCGATCTAGGCTCTGAGAAAACTCAACACAATTTCATTCATCTCAAATAATTTCTTTTTTTTACAATGCAAGGCGACCTCTTTATATAGAGCAGATCCCAGTGTGAAATTTGAAAATACAAACTAAGATGCTAAGGAAATAAAAATACCAAATAAATAAAAACAAATATGTGAAATAATCTATTACAATAAAATAAAATCAGCTCTCAAATGTGGATGAGTATCCCAAATCTTCCAGATATGTCTCTGAATCAAATCAAATCAAATCAAAATCAAAATAAAGCTAATATGGAAATCTCTAATAACTTTAATTAATGTTGAATTTTGATTCGGCACATGAACGTCATCTTAGCCATGCCAATTCGATTTGCTCATCTGTCCCACAATTCCCCATGTGGGAAGAGCTAACTCGACCCCGGTCGAGTATGTACTGGATATCATGTGTCTCCGAGTGGGTCAGATCAACTGTAACCTTTGAGCCTCCTGAAAAGTAAAATTCTCACACGAACCAAATATCACTGATAATTAAATTCTATTTAAATTAAAAATTGCTCAACAAGCTTATTCAATTAGCTCTAAAATTATTGAGGTGGATTTTGGCTGTGGACTCTCATGTGGGTAAAGCTACACTCAAAGGAATAAGAGGCTATTGCTATTACTAGGTATTACTGTTGAGTCCTTGATAACCAATAGATCTGAAATATTGAAAGTATCAACTATTCTCATGATCTAATAATAATATTCAAAACTTATTCAGTTGACCCAATTTAATAAAAATTTTAAAATAAATTAAATTAGAGATTTAATTATCTTAATTATCATAATAAAATATTTAGAAATTTTTTTCTACATTTATTATATAGCTCACATTAAGTTTACTAATTTCATTTATAATATATAAATAAAGAAACTCACACATGCAATAAACTAAATGCAAATACAAATATTGACTAGACTCCATCCTAATACAAATGCAAACTAGATTTATGACCTAACTAATACTTACGGGTAATTAATTCTGATTATAGGCATGCAGATAATAAGTTAAAGTGATGAGCGATGCGGTTCCTAATAGGTGCCATAAAGTTCTCACAAAGTATTGGCGAACTGTACAGACACCAATTAGATGTTCGATAGCCAACCACTCAGTCTACAGCACCATCTGCCTATATAGGTCTATAGTGTCGAGTTCTTATTAGATCGATGATATGTAAAGTTATGCTTAGCTAAATCGAACCTATTGACCTCAGAACGATCGTGACCTATAATCATCTATATGATCGATAGTGTTATCAATACAATAAGATGATTTAGTGGCATCTATCGAATCTAGGATTTGCCTTTCTTTATGACTCATCTCTATGATTATTTCCTCAACTTGACTTTCAACTTCTATCCTATAACTATCTTTCCTCGTGCATCTCATCCTCGTACTTCTCGTACTCCTCAGCTAAACTAGGATCTGCTATATAAATAGATATATGGGTACAAGTTTCAATGCTTCAGGAAGAATGAAGGCCTCTGTAGAGAACTCATTCAATATTTCTTTACGAGAAAATTAGTTTGGTCACCTATAGTTCCAATAGGTCTGATAATGGTAGGAGAGAAGTGAGCAACTGGTACTAATCTAAGGCTCATGTTGTTTAGAGTGTGTGGTAGATGGCTCAGAACCTTGCTATAAGCTCGGTCAACATAGTTCTATTTTGGGATCCATGGGAATAGGAAAGCTAGACCTACTGGATATGCAAACAGAAATAAATATGCCTAATGCAATACATTCAACCTAGCTCTTGATACCAGATTGATGCGGGACAGAAAAAATGTCAGTGATAACTTATTATTAATATTCAGCAAACTGATTAGTAAAATTATTTTAATTAAAGGAAAAATATTTACTAATAAATTATAATGATAAATAAGATTTTTTAATCCCGCAAATTAAGATATTTTAAATTAAAATTAAATTGGATCGTATGATAAATAAGAATTTATCAATTTAGATTAGGCGTCAATTTAAATTCAATAAATCAGATCCAAGGTTCAGGAATTTAGGACAGACGTCTCACAGTTAAATCCACAGTAATTGACACACAAAGAGATATCGGGTTACACAATTAGAGCAAATAAATAATCAAGTCAAGCAAATAATTTATATAGAAATCGAATAATCAGATTGAGTTCGGAAAAAAATTACAACGAGTTGAATCGGAGAAGACGAGCCACTGATCTGAGCGCGGCGGGACAGACAGCGAGCGGCGCAGGAGCGCGCGGGTGGGCGCGCGCGTGCGCCGGCGGGGCGCGGCCGGGCGACGAGCACAGCGGGCGCGGGCGGCGCGCGGCAGGCGGGCACGCGGGCGCGGGCGGCGCGCCGGAGGCGGGCACGCGGGCGGAGGCGGGCGGGCGCGGGCGGAGGCGCGCGCGCTCGGCGGGCGCACTCGCGGTCGGCGCGCGCGGGGCGGCGCTCGGCTGCGCGCGCGGGGGCTGGCGTCGGGCTGCACGCGCGCGGGTGGTTGCCGACAGAGCGAGGCACGGTCGAGGCGAGGCGAGGCGAGGCGCGGCGCGGCGCGGCGAGGCGCGGTCGAGGCGAGGCGAGGTCGAGGCGAGGCGCGGCGAGGCGCGGCGCGGCGAGGCGCGACGCGATAAGGCAAGCAGGCGAGGCGAGGCGCGGTCGAGGCGAGGCGAGGCGAGGCGAGGCGAGGCGAGGCGAGGCGCGGCGAGGCGAGGCGCGGCGAGGCCGAGGCAGGCGAGGCGATGCGCGGTCGAGGCGAGGCACGGCGAGGCGAGGGCTTCAAATTTTTTTTTTTTTTTGTTATGAAAAGTGGATAACTAGGCTAATTTGAGGATTCTCACCAAAGGCTAACCCTACCCTTTCCTTCACCGAATATCGACCCCTTAACCCGGATCTAGGCTCTTGAGAAAATCAAAAACCAATTTCATTTATCTCAATAATCTTCTCTTTTTTTACAATGCAAGGCGACTTCTTTATATAGAGAGATCCCATGTGAAATTTGAAAATACAATACTAAATGTAGGAAATAAAATACCAAATAAATAAAAGCAAATATGGAACTAATTCTATTACAATAAAATAAAATCAGCTCCAAATGTGGTGGGTCTCCAAATCTTCCAGATATGCTCTGAATCAAATCAAATCAAAATAAAGCTAATATGGAAATCTCTAATAGCTTTAATTAATTTGAATTTGAATTTTGATTCGGCACATGACGTCATCTTAGCCATCCAATTCGATGCTGATCTGTCCCCACCATGTCAACTCTTGGGACAATGAAGAGATATACAACAGCTATGGCCTATTAGGAACCCAAATATTAGAATCAATTAAAGCAAACAGCAATGCTGAAATTTTTCCTTCCACTATTCTAAAGCATAACTAAACAGTAGAAATCCTATTTAGAATAATACAACTCAAACAGAATATTATAATTTAGTATAACCAGAAGACGTTTAAGGGGATTCATGTCCCTTGCATAAGTAGAATACAGGTTGAAGATTCATCTGTAAAACATCAAGATCAAAAATATCATGAAAAAAATAAATTGGAATTGCAGAGCCAAAAGCAAGGTGATTAGAGGCCTGTATTCTAAAGCCTATCCCCAATACTTGAGAGAAGATGACAACAATCAAGGAACATAAGCTTAGAGTAAATGATACAAGAAAGCACACTTAACTAAGCAGTAAAAAGGGTTCTTAAAAGATGCCATGAAAATGGAAAAGTTGGACAGGATGAGCAAGTTCTATATGAGGGGGATAAAGCATAAAAAGAAAAACTGCATACAGCAAAAACTGAAACCCATACCTACAATCACAATTTACCAAAACAAATCAACTTATGCTGAAATTATCTTCTTCATTCAACAATTGGAATAGCCCAATTCACAGGAAGACAAGAATTAACAACCGACTAGTTAAATCTGTGATGTGGAATGGAGTATGCATATATGCACAAAGCATAGGCAATATGCAGGGTAATTTATAACAGTAGCGTGTGAATTTGTAATATTGGAATTACAGCATATATCAGAATCCGACGGAATTATGAAGTAGGTATTACCCTCAGTTCTTCCTGTATACTGGAAATCTCAGTATATTCTGCCTCCAAGAGTTGTTCTTGGCACTTCCTATGTAAAGCATCATCAGTAACCTGTTGTGAAAGCAGATGGACTTCATTCCTGATTTTGCCAAGTTCTTCTTTAGCAGTAAGCATAACATTGCTTCCAACATAGTTACCAAAACTTTGCTCAACCAATTTTCTAGCCTCTTCTAATGTTCTTCCAGCACTGTATGCTTTCGATTTATCGGCTTTCCTTGTTGCACGAGTAATTTTTGTTCCCTGCATGTGTTCAAAGCGTCATATATATGCAGAAACAACTATCACAACAAATCATTTGACGTCACTGATCTAATACATACAGCTAGGAGATTCAGAACCATTCCATAAGAAGCAGTAAATTGTGAAACGAGAGGTTCAAGCCCAGCAAAGAGAAGCTCACAAGATTCTTCTGCTCCTTCATATGGAGTTTGAATAAGAACAACGTGACCAACTTCATCAATACCTCTCCTACCAGCACGACCTGCCATCTGGAGGAGCTCATTTGAGCTTAAAAGTGTCCGTCCCGATTCACCCCTTTTGCTTAGAGATGAAATTACAGCTGTCCTAGCAGGCATGTTGATTCCAGCAGCAAGTGTTTCAGTAGCAAAGACAACCTTGACAAGACCTCGCTGGAATAGTTCTTCTACAAATGACTTCCAAAGAGGTAAGCAACCTGCATGATGTGCTGAAACTCCTTGCAAAAGACCTTTAACAGCAACCTCTCTAATAGCATCAGGATATTGCTTGCGGAACCTACACAGTTCAAGTTCAACTTCACTAGTTTCACACTCATCTAGAAGCATACAATCCTCAAGATATTGAACAGCAGCATCACAACCTCTTCTACTAAAAATAAACCATATAGCTGGTAGCATATCCTTGGCCATAAGGTGCCTTAAGGTATCCTTGATTTGTGGAACCTAAGGCAAAAGGATGCAGTTTGAACCAGATACATGAATTTATAAACTACACAAAAAATAATGAAAAGGCAAGCCAAGCAGCAACTCTAAACCAGTGAAATTAATGACGAGGAAACAAGCCATACTTGTGAACGACGTATGATGGTTACATCATTCTTTGACAAATGTGTCTTTTTTGAGATGCCAACAATCTTAGTAGAGCGTTGCTCATTTCTATTGAATTTATTTTTCCTTGTCCTGTCGTCAGTGTATGAATCAATCTTTGAAGTTGAGGGTTGCAAGTAAGCTGTTGATAGCTTCCTGCATTTCGTTAAACAAAATTGTAGCATCTGATTAAATACCATTCAAACTCTAAAACCGAACGGTAAAATAGTTTTGTTTTCCAGATAACTATGAATCGCAAAGCTTGACCCTTACTGATTGTCTAAAAGTTTAGTGGGTGTGTATAATAAAATCTAAGAATCAACATAATCAAGATACGCATAGTACCCTTATGCTTGATGATTCCTTTCCCTTTATTAATAGTAATAACAAAAAAAAGTAATTAATCAAAATGCAAAGAAATAATAGAAGAAAATTTTGTCATCAATTATACCTGTTGTTTAAAGAGGAGAAAATATCTAAAATTCTGAAAGCTAGACTCAGCAAACTAAGAGTAAGGACCTTAGTTCGCATGCAAGCTAAACCTTTGCTAATTGTTTAAGAACAGGTTGCAAATCAAAACATCACAGTGGTAGTTTCTCACAATTAGGAAGGTTATTCATAAACAATTTGCTAGCATCATGATATTAATATGGGAAAATTTGTTAAAAACCATTGTCATAAATAACCATACCAGATTAATCTCTCGGGATTCAATAATTATAGAGATTCAAAGATCAACACTTTTGGTTCAATGTTGCTTCAATTAGATTGCATGACCTTGTTGGCAGTTTGGTTTTTAAAAGTCCAAATTTAAATTCCTGACAATTAACCATCATGAGAAATTACAAATAAACAATTCCAAATAGATGCCTTCAACCTCTTTGACTTTCCCCTTGCTCTAAAGACTCTTGTTCTCACTTTCAACCTACTCATGCAATGACATATAGGTATTCTAATAAATCAACTGGATTAGATAAGGTGAGTTGGAGGAATTGGACCTCTTTCCATGAATCTATTCTAATGCGTTTAGAACGACTGAGTGTGGAGAATGGAAGAAACTATGCTAATGACGGAGGTGAGATTAACTGTTTTATTATATGAGTTTCACATCCATGTCATTTGTAGCCACCACAACGACATCATAGGCTGCAACTTCCTCCAGATAAGCTCCTTTTCATCATGAAATGCTTCACAACAACCTCCACAAATCTGAGGGCATGTTACTACCGACAAAAAGCTGGTCGGTGACAGATGGATTTTGTTGAGCATAGAGAATGTATTTATTGCTGCTTTCCATATACATTAGGCTCATAGGGCAATGTCATAGAAGGAGATAGTAGAACAAATCAGTTATACTCTCAACCGGTTTGGTTTCTCAAACAAGGTGACAACAAAAGTAGTCACAACTATATGGCTGGAATGACACTGATGATGATACCATGGCAGGCACTGATGATAATACTAGAGAAAGGCTCTATTGTATTTTCCTATTTGGAGCATAATAATGGGATAAAATGTCTCTTTTTAAATTTAGGTGTGGCAAGGTGTCTCGCCAAATTCGCAATTGTCAAGACTTTAAGCTTGAAAATTCTTATAATTACAGATCAAAATAATGTAAAGCTTTGAAAACTTGATAACGGTCAAAACCCAGAACATCAATGATGCATCATAATCTGATTACTAACCCCATGAGTGGCTCAACAGAGCTAGTACTTGATGTTTTTGATCCTTAGATGTACTATCCATTAGCTAGTTTTCTTTAATTCTTTGCGTTGACTAAAATTTATGCTTGTGTGGAGTACAAGTCCAAAACATCTATATTATCGATATGCGAAAATCAAGATGTTATGAATAGATAGGCATGTTCGGTCAAGTTACCAATTTAATAAAAGAGTCGAGTTCGAGTCTTGATGCTCAAACAACTTAATACATAGGTCAGCTTCAAATCCTTCTGGTTGAAATCAGGCTGACCTGATCCTGACCAGCAAAGCACCCACCCAACAAAACTAGATGCCTACTCTCCATCTTCATTTTCTTCAATCAAGCAGACTAAGTCAGGCGGTAACTATGTTTGAAGACAAATGAGACTAACATGTATGCATCTTATACTCATCATCACTTCATCTATACATTTGAATTGCAATCAAAAGCAGCACATCCTCCATCTCCCATTGGCCATAATAAGTGTCACAAGTTTGTTTCTTTAGAACATTTACCTAGATACCAACCAAAATTTGAATATTACATACATGCCATCCACTTCAAAAAAGTTTAAACAATGGGTCTCATATATTTGAAAGAGGGTGTAATATTCAAAGTTTTCAGTGGTAGGTATTGAAATGCAAACCCCTCCCCCTTTTTAATGTAAGTGTGACAAGCTGGATTTAGAAGAAACAATGGACAACATGAAAACAAGTTATATTAGAAATATAAGTAAAACAAATCCAATTTAATAATTTTTAAATAGAATGAATGCCCTCAAATCCTAGCTTTGATGAAAAGGCAGTTAAAACCTGGGCCAGTAATTGGAGTACAGTAGCAAAAATAATGGGTATTTTTGAGAATAACAGAAACAATTTCAAACAATAACACAGAAAACTAATGAATAAAACATCATAAGAACATGTATTAAATTGATACCGAAGAAGCCAAAAGAAGGAAGAAACAACAAGCTTTACTACAAAAGTACATCAATATTAAATACCGAAAACAACTTAAATAAATTTAATTACACTCATCAATTAGATATCATAAATATCATTACCTATTTATCTTTGTGCCCTTCTCATCAAGTAGTGGCCAAAGAGAATTTTTTAAAGAGAAGTGCCACTCCAGCGGAACTGGCCTTTTTGTTGAAGTCACCAGTTCTGTTTTACCGTGAATCTAGAACATGTGATAAAGACATCAGATTGAACTATTGCAATAACAATGCATAAACTTATCAAATAAAATTATTCCAAAATTGGGTGAGCATTTCATTTTCACGAATGTACAAAACTAAATTTACCTCACAAAGAAGGCTATACTACAGAAACATACTGCATGACAATATATATAGAAACAAGCTCCTACAATTAGGTCAAATGTGTAACTACATAACAATTTTAGACTAATTTATGACTCAAATTACTATCACACCATAACCTATGTAAAGTTCATTCCTCATGTTATAAAATGTAAGCAAGAGATGTTGGTTTCCCCTATTGTTTAAGCCCACGTTATCAAATTTGCATTAAACCCTTCATTAGCAACAACAATGTCCTCCTATACAAGCCCAACTCAAAGCACACTTACCTTTGACTTGTAAAAGATAAAACAAGTTTAGTCTTTGTTACCTGATCCGCTATATTTTCGTTAGTTTTTTTTAAGGAATTTCTGTTAGTTTTCAATATTCATAGTTTTATCCTAAAAATTGATGAGACCAATCAAACTAAAGGATTAAATGAGTAAGACCAATTTAACTAAAGGATCAATACTAGAAGAAACAAAGCTTATATAATATGTACATCATAACTCTGTCTATGATGAGCATTATTGTTTATTTTCACATACAGAAGATCCCGAGCATGGTTAAAAGAGGAGGGTTATATTAGTTTGGCAAGCAACATAAAACTCCAATTGTTCCTGATGATAGAAATTCCTCTGCGTGATATATTCCTAAAAGATGATCCTTGCAAAGGAGTTAAAAATATAATGAAAATTTGTAGGACTTTAAAAGTATATTGATTAAAATCCAGTAGAAGTTTGCATTGTAAGTTTGATGGTCCTGATGAAAAAATGGTGACAATGCTGTAAGATTAATGGGACAAAAGATCCATTATGTGAAAACTCCAGTACCTTGGATCCAAATTATCTATGGTAAAGGAAGAATAGAGGAGAATTTAATCAAAGAAACAATATAGAATGGTTAAAATTGATGTGTGGCATGAGTTGCAGTCGACAGGAAGATGACTCTAAGTTGATGGAAAAATTTTATAAGATTATTATACTACCAGCTATGTCAAATGAGAGAGAGAGATGGCACCTAAGTGGCAAAATGCCCATAAGATGTGCAGCAAAAACACAGACACGTAAATGGCTGAGATTGATCGCACTTGTTGGACCAAATTACAAATGATTTACGACGAGAAGGTGGTGTTGCACAAATAGAAGACGAGATGACAGAGGACACTATATGGTGATTTGGCCACATTCATTATCTACCTAGAAACTTCTATATGTAAATGTTAGTGGTCCAAACACAATAAAAAAGAGAAAAAGGGAAGACCCAAAACAACTTGAGATATGATCATTAAATATTATCTTGACCCAGTTATGCTTCGAGTATCATTGCTTTAAATAAATATGAAAAATTAATCCAGATAGCAAAAACTAACTAATTTGGGATTAAGTCTTTATGGCTATTGCTATAATTATAGTTGTTGACTTCGTTACACTATGTCAGTTGATATGATGACAATAACTTGATTTTCAAACGGGATCAACCAATACTATGTTATATTTAATTTGACAAGTTTTAAACTGGTTGTCGATTGCCTAACACAACCCTCTATATTTTTCATCAGGACTTGGAATCCAACGATGACAATTTGGGATCAACCAGTACTATGGTGTGATAAATTTAGATATATTGGATCAATTATACAAAATAACAAGAGCATAGATTAGGATGGCACTCATAGCATTAGAGCAGAATGGTCATAATGAAAATATTTGTATGGAAGATTGTGAGCTATGAAGCACGGACACGACACGGGGACACGGGATACGACACGACACGACACGACACGGCGACACGGTGATTTTCCAAAATATAGGACACGGACACGGCATGACACGCCAAATACAATAATAAAATTAACAATTTATACTTAAAAAAATATATAAAACATGATACAAACTTAAATTTTTAAGTATAAACAACTTGTAAATAGTACTGAAGTATCATAAAATCAAGATGAGAACTTGAGAACAAAAGCCGTCGATATTAAAAAGATTTGAGATATAAATTTAGTGTTCACTTTGAGTAAGAGAAAATACAATTTTGCTTATCAGTGTTGAAGATGAAAGAAGAATAAAGGTAAAGCTAGAATTCTAAACTTTTTGCGATTAGTTCATTTTCGAAAGACTTAAGAGCAACAAAAAAGGAAGAAATTTGATTTAACTTGGATAACTTAGAATTTTGATTTATATTGGGTAAAATTTATGAAATATAAGTACAATACGATGATACAGATACGATACAATACTGATATAGCAATATGACAAATTTAAAAAAAGTAGGATACAGATACATGAGGATACGGTTGTGAAACACTTTCAATTCTAATATTCGTATTTGCGTTGGATATGAAATAAAGTTAATTTTTATAATTGAAATTTGTGTTGAGCAAAAAAATTGACTTCAACCAAACAAGGCCCTAGAAGTGTCTCAGAAGTGTCCTAAGGTGTCCTGAAGTGTCCTCGCGTGTCCAAGAAGTGTCCTTTAGTTTTTTTTATATTATTTTATTAGGACACGCCACATGACGTGTCCGACACGGTGTCCCCGGGTGTCCTCGCGTGTCCCCAAGTGTCCGTGTGTCCGACACGGACACGGCATGGTTCTTGAAGTGTCCATGCTTCATAGATTGTGAGATGAGAGGAAGTTCTAAAGATTTAAAGGGCACTTTGTAAAAAAGGCATTTTGTAATGCAACAAGTAGAATAACATTTCCTATTGAAGTTCTAGAAAATGACAATGATAGAAATATTCGGATGAGTAGTGAAAAATTCAATTGTTGAAGTAAATATACAACTAAACTAAGATGAACAAGTTAAAATGACTATAAGAAGAGTGTATGGTGCACTTATAAGAGCTATAGATATCAAAAAAAAGATTTACATGCATTGAAAATGAGCTGTTGAAGATGCACATGCATAGAAATAGAGATAATGAAACACAGATAACAAGAAGTAGATCAACAAACTCACTACATGTTGTAAATATATAACCATACACAAGAGAATACATTAGATCAAAGACAGAAAAAAAAATTGAGAGAAAATTACATTAAACTTAACCTAACATAGTTAGAATAAGACCAATAATGATGTTGATAAAGAACTCAAAATGCAGAAAATACACAAAGAAGGTAAAAAACAATCAGATAATATGGCCATAGCTAAGCTTTGATAAAGTAGGAAATTATGATAAACAAATAGTTCCTTTAGCCACTATCAGCTAGAATAACCAATATGTCTAAAATATCATCAATAAAAGAAGCCATTAAATCTACTTACAAGTTCTGCAGTCCAAAATAACGTTTTTTTTTTAGATGAATGCAGTAATTAAGCAAGGCATCTTCTCTCTTGTGATCCATCCTGTTTTACTTTCTTCTTCTATCAAAATATTATTTAGTTTAATAAGCCAGTTCAACGCACTGCCTTCTGTAGCAAATAGAGTGTTCAACCACAAAAAACAGGTATACCTGCTCTATCCAGCCAGCCAGCTCATCAGGATTCGCAACAGTTGCAGAAAGACATATAAGCTGGACTTCTTTTGGACAATAAATCACCTGCATAAATTTGATCAATCATACCTTAGAAAAATGAAACATGCATATAGCAAGTCAAGGACCATAAGACATACTATCTCTTCCCAAACAGTGCCTCGAGATATATCACTAAGATAGTGTACTTCGTCCAGAACAACAACATCAACATGAAACAACTTACTCCCTGAGGATACCATTCCAATGCTGCAGAATAAAAAGTTGACATCATCATTTCATAAAGTAACACTACAGACTGGAACTACAGTGGCACACCATGCAAAATTAAAAATTGTTAATATTCTGGGAAAATGACTCGTGAAAACAATATGAATAAATCATCCTAGAATAGCATTATTGATTACGAGCATGCATGGTTAAAGCAAAACAAAAGGAATCAGGAATCATATGCATTATGAGAAGTCAGCCAAACTTTATGCAATAGCATTGCGTATGTTAAACCAACAGCCAAGAACAAGTACAAATCAAGTTTTGATATTAACACCAAGGAAATATCATGCTTCTGGAACATCAATAAAGAAATAAGGCACATCCACAGTAGGAAATGACAATGTAGAATAGGGCAGTACCCCAGTAGTTATTTGTTGGTCCAAGCCAGATACCAAGGACCAAGTGGTGTTTAAGAAACATGGAAAAACCTTTGGAAGCAGCAATGGTAAAAAAACAAAAAGTATACTCATCAATATTAGTAGCAAAAATGGAAACAGTAATGTTTCATATTATTTTCCCTATTTTTGATTGGTTGGGAAATAAATACCTTTGGTACATCATGTTACGCAGAATCTCAGTTGTCATAATTAAAATTTGAGCATCTTTGTTGATTACTGAATCTCCAGTCAAAAGACCGACATTATGTTCACCAAATGTAGTCCTGTAATAGTTAGATTCATGTAAAATCAGAAGACTTGATAATCACGTTAAAAAAAAGAGATAAGTGAGCAATAATAGAACCTAATAGAAGAACATCTGTAACTACATAAAATCTTACACAAAGCAGCTACAAAGCCTTAATCCCAAACTAGGGGTCAGCTATATGAATTCCACTTCACTATTCAGAACTTGACTGAAGCATCACTCTCAATGAAAGCTTGAATCAATTTTTTAAGTCCCAGCACCATGTCATTGTGGTCAACATCTTCCTCTTTCTAAGTTCGCAACTCGGATGCCCTCAAATTTATGTATGTTTGCTGTAAGTTAGCAATGGACATAACTAAACCATCTAAAACAACATTCCCTCGTATTATCCTAAATAAGTTTCTTGCCCACCCTCTCTTTAGTATAATAATTTTTTATTTGATACACCCTATTGTCACCTCTCATCCATCTCAGTTATACTAATATTGTGGATATTTTTCCACTTAATTATATGCACACTCCCATATAACACAATTAGTCAGATAGCTATTTTATAATTTTTTTTTCAACCTAATAAACATCTTCCTATTGCATAAAATCATATCGAAATCCTCCACTTTAATCATTCTATCATAATTCTTTGGTTAACATCTCTCTCTATACTGGAAAAAAGAAAAAATATTGATAATCAACCCAAGGTATTTGAAGTTCTTGCCTGATTGGCAGTACGGACACCGCGATTGACTTGATTTATTCTTGATAGAGTTTATTGTTGACGACCGAGATGTAAACGCATTACTTCAATTTGGACGATTGATGGTCCGAAAAAATTTGGGAAGGTAGCTAAGGATTGCTGACATGATTGATTGTATATCTTTAATTCTATTAATTGCACTATGAGAGATTCCATTTTGGATTAATTTTTATTTATTTCCTGTAGCCATTCTGTATTAGTTATTCTATTTTATGATTGTCATTTTTTGATATAATGTTTAGTATTTCAAGAAATAGGATGGACTAATTATAAAAGAGCCAACATTTCAACTCTTGAACCCTTTTTTTTTAAAAGACTCTTGAACCTATTTTTACTTTTTAGGATTAACTAATTTACTTGCACTGTCATAAAAGTGTGAGAACTCATGCCTATTTGAGTCTTTGACAACATTGCAGAGCATGTATATATGTATATATATATATATATATATATATATATAAACATATCATTAGTAGGGGACATCCTCAGCTTTTCACAGTTAACACTATGACTAGGCTTTGATGCAGTGCATTGAAAGTAGGAAACAACCCAATAGCTGTTCATATGAGATAATTTCATCAAATATAGCGACAGATACTTACATTGTCTCTCAATCTATTGCAACCCACCTCATTCCTTTGAGCATAAGATCAAGTATGCAAAAAATAAAAAAAAGCTTGAGATATGCAGAGTAACAATTCATGAATGAACTCATCCAAAATATACATATATAGATAATTATTTTTTATTATGTGCTAGACTAAGACCATGGACTAATCTCGACCAATAGTATCAATACTTCTATAAGATAAAAACTTTGACATCTTATAATAATTTAGCTATGACAAGTACATTCTGAAAACCAAAAAAGACCAGTGTCGAAAAGTTCAAAAATTAAGCATCCACAAAAAGTTCATTTGGTTTTAACTAATGCGATTAATTAAGGATCATTGCATTTTATTTCCAAACCATTCACTAATAGAAATTTTGCAATCCCTTCATCTGCAAGAAAATAAAAGTTTAATCTAAAGATATTTTATCTGAATTCTAACTTGTCACATTTAGGCCTTATTTGACACCATCCAAAAAAGACAAAACTAATATTTTATTAATATTTTAAATTTACTATAAATTTCAACAACTTTATTTCATATTAAATACAAATTTTAACATTAAAAATCAACTTTATTTTACATCTAACACAAATTTCAATCTTAAAATCAACTTTATTTCACACCCTACACATCTCTCAATATTAAAACAAATCTCCTTCCTATCAACTCTATAAAATAAAATATTTTCTCTTTCTTTACCTCTTTTTGGGAAGGTGTCAAACAAAGCCTTAGAATATTTTTTTCACAGTGAATATGATATTCGAGATATAAATAAGAAACATAAAATAATTTTAGTTTTTATTAGTTTATGATGATTGCTAATACTTTGTAAAGATTATAAGATTATTTCAAGTAAAAACTTGACTACTCAACATCGACAAATGGTCTTAGAGTTTAAGATGAATAATAAAAGAAAGAACAAAAAGCCAAAAAAGTATCCTCGAATTCGATGATGGAATCTAAAGGATAAGAATATAAATATCTTATAAATATCTTTAAGAGGAAAGTTTTAAAACTTGGTCAATGGCCCTGTTTGGCAATGTGCTAAAAATCATAGCTAAAATTACCCATGGCCAAAATCTTAAATTTATTTTAAAAAAACTTAAAAAATTATTTTATATTTCATCTCACACAAATTCCAACATTAAACAATCACTTTATTTCACATCCAACACAATTCTCAATAAATCAATCAATTTTATTTCACATCATACACAATTTTTAATATAACCAACTTACTTTATTTCACATCATACACATTTTTCAAAAATGGCTAAAAATTCCAACTACATCTTCTTTTTTTTCCTATTACCAAACAGAGCCAATAGGATATTGAGATCGAAACTAATCTTATATAAACGATAGTTGCTAGCAGTATACACCCAAAAAGTGATAAATGATATGCTGGGAGAATCTAAAACAAAGCATCAAATAATAAAATGCTTATGAAAATAAAATGTATAAGAAAAAATTAAAGAGAAGAAGATTTATTATAAAAATTAATTTAAATGCAAGAATAAGAAAAATTAAGAGAAATATATCACGGTCCGACAAGAGTCTAGAAAAGCAATCTATAACTCAAAGAATGCAACTTTTAAGAATTTATATAAAAAGTTGGATTTTAAAGAAAGAAAAAGATACATATACAAACTTGTTAAGATAACAGATATGAAAACTAAAAACTCACTCAAGTAAAATGCATTGAAGATGAAGATGAAAATTTACTTTTTAAAGCAAAGGAAATTTAATATAGATGATGAGATATTTTTCTAAGCTTTTCAATGATGATATGACAAATTAATTGGTTTAATTGAACTTAGTATTAAAAAAAATAAAAATTGTTCATATAATTGGCATATTATTAAAAGTAAAGTTTGGGAGGCCTTAAAAAAGATGAATTGCAAAAAAAAATTGAATGACATTTCAATAGATATTCGAAAATGTATGAGGGATAACGAAGTTTTTGCTTCGCCAAGCTATTTAAAATGATTTTAAAAACTTTGATAAAAAAATTTTCAAAAAATAAAAGGACATCAAATGGATGAAAAAAAAATGCATTGGCATCAATTTATAAGAACAAATGCAATGTATAAGATTGGCCAGCCATAGAGGAATTAAATTAATGAATTATACTTTAAAACTTTTAAGATGGTGCACAGATTGTGTTGTGATATTAGTAGGGTATTAAAGAATTAACTTCATTTTTATGTCAGGTAAATATAATATAAAAGTTTTTCATTTGTTGAGAGATTTAATGGAAAAGTTCATAGAAAGAAAAGAATATCTACATTTAATTTTTATCAAATTTATGATAAAATCCTAAGAAAAATGTATTTTAGAGTTAAAAAAAGAATTTACATGCTTACATTCAAATTATTAAAAATATGTATAAGAGAGTTGTAAATTGTGTACAAATAGAAGGAGGTTTGATTAAGAATTTTTCATTATTCTTGACTAAACACATTCAATAGAAAGTATCTTAGTATATATTTTCGTAAATGGTATTTTTTTATTGATAAAAATAGAAATATGGTTAAGGCGAAACTCGAGTTACAGAGCAATACACTAAAGTCTAAATATTTTTTTAGTAATTCTAAAATTAAATATATAGAATGCAAATTTAGTTAAAATAAAGGTACCTATATTGGAGAGAAGATAATTAGCAATTAAGTTATTAAAAAGAGTGAGCAGTTTAAATATATCAGATCAATCATAAAGATGATGGTGAAATAGATAAGTGAAGGAGTGCATCTGATATTTTGCATAAGAAAAATCTTACTCAGACTTAAAGGTAAATTTTATAAAACAGTAATAAAACTAGCAATGATAGATAGTGCTGAGTGATGGCCTATAAAGTAAAAACACATAAATAAAATAAATATAGTAGAAATAAGAATGCTAAGGTGGATGAGTAGATATACACAAAAAAATAAAATGAGAAATAAATACATCCGTAAGAAGCTTAGAGTATCTTCAATTAAGGTAGCTTAAGAGAGTTGGCTTAGATAATTTGAGCATATATATGTAAGCCAACAAAAGATATAGTAAGGGAAGTTGAATTAATGGATTTTGCCCATATAAAAAGAGAAAGAGAAAGATAAAAAAATATGACAAGAAACTATAAATTAGAGCTAAATGAGGAACTCTTATTTGATAATGTGCAATAGAAATAAAGGATTCATCTAACGAGCCCCACCTAGTGGGATAAAGGTTTTGTGATTATTTGTTGTTATCTTTCAAATATGTGCATGAATTTAAAATATCCATACTCACCATCAACCTGCAATGGAAAGCTTTTCCTCAACAATTTAAAACCTAACAAATCTTGTTTTGGCATCTAAATCTTCCTTACGTGCATTCATCTTATCTTTATAAACCAATCATAAAGGAGAGATGTTGCATTACATAGCATTTGGTAACTCACTGATTCTAAATCACATAAAATCTCTTTGACAAGATGGTCATGGGTTCCACAAGAGGATAGACGCTCAATTATTTTATTCACAAGCTGTATAAACTGCACTGGCACTAGATACATCAAGCCTTAAACTAGAGGAAGAGTACGGTTGAACGGTTGTTAAAAGCAATTATAACTAGAACTTCACTCAGTTTTACTACAATTTTATTTGTATGAAAAACTCAAATTATTATAGAGTCAAGTAATCAAGAGTTAACTTTCAGTCAAAGCTAAATTGTTTAAAACAACTTCCAGTTGACTCAAAACATATTTTAAAAAAAATATGAATCTTAAAAATATATGGGACATAATCATGCCCTGGTAAAACAGCAAATATGTTCCTCTCTCACCCCCTGTCCCTCCCTAAAATCTCATCCCTCTTCCATGGAACCCTCCGCCACCAGCAAAATAGAAAGTAGACATTGACAAATGGACCTTGCTTCCTTCTTTTTTCAAAAGCTCATAGTTAATTTGGACTCAATTCAAAATAAACTCATTTCAACACAAACTCAATTTGCCTGAGTTTAAGTTGAATCTAAATTTTTAAAGTCAAACTATGGCTTACCCAAAGTTTCTTGAACTCAAAGATTGCCAGCCCTAATAAAGAGAAAGCTCTTAGCTGTAAATTTATGGAAATTGTTGAGACCTTGATTTTACCTATGATGAACAACAACGATACTAACAAGTAGAAAACATGCAATTTGACAAATTGACATAGAAGAAAACACATACCATGCAAGAATCAGATGTAAGAATGACAAGTAATTAACAAATACCGAAATTCACGATATTTTTGATTGGACAAAGCCTTCAAAGGGGTTGTGTAGAAGAGACGTCTTCTTTTAGCAACTGTAGCAACTGCTGCTGCTTCTGCTATTAATGTCTTGCCACTACTTGTTGGTGCAGAGACTACAACAGATGAACCCCTTAAAAATGCTTGGATAGCCAACCTCTATATTAAAATTCATGATATTAATCAAACAAAAGCTAACTAAGACACATTAGCAAACTAGTTTGTACCTAAAACATGATAATAAGATTGAAGTTTCATGATTTAGCTAAAAACATAAATAAATAAGATAAAAAAAAACTGGATAAATCAGTTATTGGCTAAATTCTATTAGTACAACAAAGCTTCCTCATCATAACTAAAATTATATTAATGAATAAGTAGTTTCTAACAAGATAACAATTATGATTCAGTAAGATTAACACATTAACCTAGTAAATTGATTATTATTACTGCAACATTGACACTAATTATTTGTAAATATTTGAATTTGGTTTGAGCTACAAACAGACAATAAATGAAAGGCATGACATAATAAACAATCTTTTGAAAGAATTACACTAATAGATTTGAATGGAATGTCTTCAATAGTAAGAGGATTGGCCTATTTATAATATCAAAAGTGAGTACAGTATGGAAAAACTTGAAATAAGAAAATAAATAAATCCAAAAGAAAAGAAAAATACTAAACAAGGAAATAGAATAAAATCCTCACCTATTCATGTATGAGGTTACAATAAGAAACATACTAAAAAATAATTTAAAAAATTATCGAATATTGGTGGAGAATTTTTAAAATTTCCAGAATAATCCTTAACATCATCCCCCTCAAGCTACAACATACACACACACATGTAACTTGTCACAAAAAAAATAAAATAGAGAAGGGCCTAAAGCCTCCACTACATATATTGGTTAGTTGATCCTTAGTTCTAATATGAGTGACAATCATCTTTGGTAACACAGCATTCCTGATGAAGTGACAATCAATATATATATATATATATATATAGAGAGAGAGAGAGAGAGAGAGACACACACACACACACAAACACATGCACCCTCAAGTTGTTGCAAAGAACTTTGGTGACATGAGGCTTGAGAACTATTATACTGTATAATAAGTGTACTATACTACTATATCAACGCAAATCTGCAGGTTCCAAACCATTTACAATTACTTCTTATTAAATTGAACCTTTGCCAAGCTCTGTGTAGACATGATCATTGTTATGGTAAACCTCACTATTCTGTTGAAGGCTGTCAACCTGCAAGTGGTTAGACATATACCGCAAATCCAACACGCCAATCTTCAAGCTCAAACGAACCCAAAAAATGCCAGGACGTATTTCATGAAAATCAATTTCCACATATCTTCATTCAACTTTGAAAGTAACTAACGAGAAAATTATTGCAATATAAACTGAATTCAATTAAGATTCCTACAGGTAAGGATTAAATTCCAAGGTACCTAAAAAATCGATTTGATGTTAAAAGGAGCAGATACGCCAAAGAAAGCCAAAGCAAGTACAGTATCAAAACATAGTTTCCTAGTCCTACCACAAATAGATTCATGAGAGACCAATTTATGCAAACATATCTAGTGATGGCACAAACCTGAAATTTATCAATGGGGAAATCATAAACACCGGCAAGTTCATTGAAATCAACTATCTCCTCCCCGAACTCCCGCACCTCCGCTATCAGCCTCTCCACCCTCTGCCACTTGTGCTCTTCGTACCGCGACGTGGGCCTCGCGGAGTCCTTCCCCGCTTCCTCCTCCTCTTCTCCACCTCCTTCCTCGTCCTCCGAAACATCCATCGCCACCAGAACCCCATCGCCAAACTCCCTCGCAGCGATATCGTCATCATCCTCGTCCTCCTCCTCCTCCTCCTCCTCCTCCTCCCCTTCTTCCTCGTCCTCGGATTCTAAGAACCGCTGCTTTTTCGCCGGCACGGCAGGCCGAAGAGAAAAAAACGCTAGAGGGAAGTGAGGCCCTGCTGCCGGAGCAATGCCGCCTTCACAACGGAACCCTAGGGAGGGATAACCGCGGAAAAGAGGGATGGAATGAAGGGATAAGCGGGGGAGAAGAGGCGGCGATGCCAGCGAGTGCATGAGTGCAGAGAAAAACATCGATGATGAAGAGGAAGAAGTGAATTGAGAGCAAACTCGGATAGCTCCGCGCTTTTAACCGGGCCAGGAAATAAAAATATCATTTCTGATGGGTGCAATTCAGGTTGACGGTCAGGTTAGGAGTGACCTGGAACTGACCCAACGGGCTTATAGTCTAACTGTTTTCTTTTTTTGAAAAAGATTATAATCTAATTCACTTGTTTAATACATAGATCAAATTCAATAAATCAAACACAATTTACCAATTATTAAATTTCAAAAAATCATTATATATTTATAAAATTTAATTATTTTATATATTTAGTATTCAAGTTTTAAATATTAAATAATTAAAATTAATGATAATATTTTTAAAAATTTATGAAAAAAAATCTGGTAATAGTGAAAAAAAGCATCTAATATGTTATTTTATTTAAAATAATAATAAAATAGTAGAAATATGTCCGCTTTGGCTTTAGAAAACTACATAACTTGCCTTACGATTTTGCCTCAAAAAAGCCTCTACTATTTGGGATCACGTTATCTATGTACCCCTCAGGATCTCCTCCTTTTCCTCCGATGTGGGACAATTTATTTATTTATTAGTTTAGAAGTCTGTCAAAAATCACACTTTTTTTCAATGATTTCTTTTTCTTAGGACACTCACAGCGCTCTTTGGTCACGGGCGTCACAAAATAATATTATGGAGTTAAAAATATCTGAAAGTTGAAACTCGCTCGGAATTTGTTCAGTTTTTGAATTGACTCGAAATCAGTTTAAAAATTTTGAATCGAATCACGAGCTAGGGACTATGGCTTGAAGTTTATTTTGAGCCGCTTTCAAATTGACCCTGACTCGCTCAAAACATGAGTTAATTTGATTTAAAATTATATGTATAACATAAATAAGCTAGTAGTTTAGTGGTAGAATAGAGAGTTTAAAACTTATTTTTCCCAAAACTTAGGGATCAAATTCTCGTAGGGGCGTTTAGTTTGATGTTATCTTAGTATTATGTCATGTTATCTACTATTAACATGAAAAATCATTGCAATGTTATTCTTTTTCAACATTATCTTCTATTACGAGATCCCTGCAAGGTAAATTAATATGAATGTGTCAATGTAAGTTCTTATATAAATTTTACTTTAATACTTGTAAGTTTAGAGAGATCACCCGCATCAATCATATATCATTTTTTTTATTTTTGTTCTTAACATAACTCTCTCGTTAGAGTCCCCAACACTTATCATTTCTTTCAATATACTGTCATCAAAATTTTGATTAGTCCCATAATCATCATCCTCTGAATTAACAATAACATGTAGGTAAGGATTTGACAGATGAAATTGTGAAATGTAGTTATATCGCACATGCCATGACTATATCTGCTTGTATATTTAATGAAATATCAAATTAGAATAAAAAAAATAATTCTTCCAAATATCAAATGTTCTCTCAACTATATTCCTTAATTATGCATGTCGATGATTAAATATTTTGTTTAGTCCAGTATATCTTCTATGAGCATTGGGCCCAAATTTAGCTAGATGATACTTTAATTCTCTATGTGGAGATAAAAATTTGTCTATGTTTGCATAACCACTGTCATCTAAGTAGTAATTACCTGTTTCAAATTAGGTTACTTACAAGCCTATAAGATTCTGTTAGGCGCGAGGGCTAAATCAAGACCAAAATGATACTAATTTCAAAAACAATAATAATAATAATAATAAATAAATAAATTTTTTTAATCATTCTACACAAATTTTAATATAAAAAAAATATTATTTTACTTCACATATTCAATAATTTTCAATAAAAATTAACTTTATTTTACATCCTAGACTAAAATACTAGATTCGAATATTTTAATCTAAGATGTGAAATAAAGTATATATTTTTATTAAAAATTATTGAGTATGTTAAGTAAAATAATATTTTTTTATATTAGAATTTGTGTAAAATGATTAAAAAAAATTATTTATTATTATTGTTGTTTTTTAAATTAGTATCATTTTGATCCTGATTTAGTCCTTACGCCAAACAGGGCCTTAAAGCATAGTTCATTTTAATAAAATATATACACGTAAATATTTTAATCACTTTAAAATAAACTTACCATTTGGTACAATTAAATCCCCTTTTTCACATGCACACCTCAGAATCTGCATGTCTGTTGCAGAACCTTCTCATTCAGTGCCAATATAAATAAATTTTCTATCAAAATTCACATCTGCTATCACATTCTGGGAGGTATATCATTTTCTATTATAATATCGATGTACATCATCTTTAGGTACAAAAGTAGGAATGTGAGTACTATTGATAGTGTCTATACATTCCTGCAAATAGCATATAATAGAAAAATATATTAATTTGTATAATCTTTAAAGAAAAATAAAATCATATAATATATTAACATATATTTCCTCAAAACATCATATTACCTTAAAGAATGGGAAGAAATTTGGATTTCCCTTAATATACTCACATATTAGGGTAATGCGGGTAGGTAATATGATAAACGTATCAACAGTTGAGCAAATTGCTTTCAAAACAATCGGAAAATGGCGGCTAATAGTCTCAACTGAGTGTTGAAAAAATTCAACTCCTTCATGGATATTGCAGCTTGATTTATAATTTACAAAAAAATTCCAAGTTGTTTAGCAGCTATGACATATCCGGAATCTTGTAACAGATTATGAAATACCAAATGATTCTTAAACCTATGAATGCTAGTGTTGCCATCCTAAACATCCAATAGGCCCTATCTGGATGCCCGTTTAAAATTTCTTATATATATTCTGAACCAGATATATGCCGAGTAAACATTGGTCTAGGTATCCTTGTATCTTGTGAATGCTCATTATCTAGATAAGCTAATGTTACTTTCAAGATTATAGTATCATCAACAAATAATTAATAAATCTTGTTTGAACTCATAGAGTTAGAAGACGATCTTTCCATCTAGAAAGGTAGAGATAACAATGGCAAAAAAGAATAAGTTTTTACCTAAATATTAAAATAACATAATTAAATATATTTAATTCCGCATAAAACTTTAAATCAACACAGCATCATATACTAACACAACAAATAGCAAATTCTATCATACAACATAAATAATAATATTGACTACATAACAACATAAATAATAATATTGATTACATAACAACATAAATAATAATATTGACTACATAACAACATGACTAAGTAAGTTTCTAATAATAAAGACAATACTAAAAATAAAAAAGAAATATACAACGTTTTATAAAGGTGGAGGCCCATTCCATATTGGGTCTAAATCTCATAGTGGATTTACGCGAATTATATTTTCGATCCAATATCGTAACATAGACTCTTCAGTATTAACAAAATAGTCTTTCAACCTGAATTTGACTCAATATGTTGCATGATTGTCAAGCCTGCAGTTTCAGAGAGATTAGGAATCTGTTTAACTTTACAAATACAGTCTCTCACCGTCTATTTGTTAGCCTTATTACTAAGAAGTTCTTGGTCAATTTTTATTTTTTTCTCTTTCTATTTCAATAAACTCCTGAAAATCAGATGAACAGATTTTCTTCCCTTTCTTCTTCGAAGATGCACCCCCTAATTCCAATGCTCATTTTGATACATTAGGTGGCATATATACAGTCTGAGAACCACTATCATGTTGAATAGGTTCTTTAAATGTATCTTGGGCTAAAGTATCTTCTAGTCCATCACTGGGAAGAAGTTTCAAGTCTGTTAAGTTAGAAGCTTCATGCACAGGAGGAAAGAACTTGTAGAAGCTACTTGTACAGGAGGAACCACTATCATCCTGACCACCAATCTCTTCAATCTGTAGATTGCATGGAGGAACTGAAGCTAGAGGCAATACACGTGATGATCGAAATAGATCACCTTTAGCATGAGTTGCATCTAATATTGAATCAATGACGTTGAACAAAGAAAATGAATTATCCTTGAACTTGCTCCAATTAGATTTTTCTGTAAACACATAATTCTATATTAGTTTGTGAACTAATTTTCTTATAAGTTTTCTAATTCATTAAAATCTAGAAAAACAAATGAGTACATACTGCGATAAGTTCATCCCATAATTCTGGAGTACCAACAGGAGTCCCAGTTTCCTATCAACCCTCAACCACTCTTTTTCTTTAATTCTTTAAATTTTTTATAGCGTGTTTTTATATTCTTCCATAAAGTTTTTAATTGAGACTCTGTTTATTGGCTCTTCAGCAAAGTGCAACCATTGCTTATAAATTTCAGGCCATGCCCACACAACTGGCTTTCCATAATGCACACAATCTTTTAATGTGAAACTCTTGCATTATAATGCATAGTTGTTTCACCTCATTTTCATTAAATTTGCTTAACTTTTGTCAACCTCTTCATTATTACAATCACATTTAGTATGTCAGAGTTGGCTAGTACTAACATCCATAAATCTGCTGTAACTTTTTTGCTTTTCTTCAGAAATATCTCTAAATAAATGGAAATAAATGTATTATAAATATTAGAATAGTAATGTTAAATAATAAAATAGACCAATGATTCTGTATTCCAATGTTGTGCATCTATTTGCATGTATGAAATGAAAACTATTATCTGCAAATAGCACAAATCAGGATATAGATTAAAGTACTTTCACAATTTTATAAAATTATTTACTCATTCATTGGCGACTATCACTTTAAACAAAGGAAAAAACAAAGATCTTAATCAGCAATAATTGTTACAGAAATCATGTGTGAGTTTCATGTCACATGGTGATGAAATTAAATTATTGTAAACATAAAAACAAGGCATGACATGCATAGAAAATAACCTGATGTAAACGTTATAGAACAGAATACAGACTTGCAGCTAGATCATGCAATATGTTCTCGAAGTAGTATAGCACTTTTCATTATCCAAGAGATTTTATGTTCTCCTTCCAACATGATTGGACTATATTAGTGTTATCACCCATTTTAAGAAGCAAATGCAGTCCATATTGCAAAATGAGTACATCATGCAGCTCAAAGTTTTATTGTAGTACCAAGTAAATAATACATATTAAGTTTGGTTCAAAATAACTAACCAAGCGAGTTTCAAATCCAAAAGCACGACAGTAAAGAGTGAAACAATTAGTTCATTCCCCACAGAGAAGCTAGCACCAAAAAGTAATGAATATTACAAATAAAAATAATTACACAAATAAAGAAATTAAGCAATATATATGGACTGTACCTTTGATCGCGACGATCTCGAACGCCATCGAAGCCCTGGGGCATGGATTCGACGTCATGGTCGACAATCGCCTACTAATATGCAAAGGAGAAAGTGAAGCAAAGAGAAGCAAAGAAGCAGGAGGATCGTATCAGCGATTTGCCGGACTCTCTGTTCCTTCACATTCATTCCTGTTGGCTATGGATCTCGTGAAGACGACCAGCAGGAGTGCCGCCAGGAGTCGAGGGGTTGGAAGGAGGAGACGAGAGAGAGAGGGGACGACGAGGACCGCACTCCGCTGCTGCTCTGGCTGCGATCTCTCCAGCTGACGATCACTGCGCCGAACAGAGCGATCGCCCATGCCGTCGCGAGAAGCAGAGAAGAATCGATCTCAAAGCCGAAACCACGTGATGATCGAAATAGAAAAACAAAATTACTAATAAAAATATTAAAATAACTTAAAAGCAAAATTACTCCTAAATATTATTAAATAATATTATATGAGCAATTTTTGAGTTTAATAGACAAAAAAATTATAATATATTATACTCTTATACAATAAAAAATCACACTTTTAATTTAAAATTTAATTTCATATCTAATTATAAAAAATTAACTACAAAGATAATTTTTTAATCTAATAAAAAATTATTACATGCAGAAATTTAATTTTCATATTTAATTATGAAAATTTAAATTTTTGTGATGTACCATTAAGTACCTATTGGGATAAGTTTTGAAAACTTAAAAAAAAAAAACATGTTTAATATAACTAAAAGATAAAAAATATAATCAGTAAAATAAGTTTTTAAAAAAAATTAGCTTTTCAAAAAAGCTAAAACAATCATAATAAAAAAATTAAGAAAAATTACAAAAAAATGCTTTAATTTTAGACAATTTAAAAATAAAATTAGTCTCAACTATTTTATATAGTATTACTTAATAATTTATTATATTAAATTAAATAAAATAGATATAAGTAATATAATATATATATATAATAATTATTTAATAAACTTTTTTTATAATGATTGTAGTTATAAGTCATAACAACCATATATTATATTAATATATAATTGCATGAGCACAAATTATACGGCTGCACATATGATATGACAGCGTATATTTGTTCTCAAGCCACATTACTGCTGTGTAAAGATCAGCCCTCAAATCTCTACGTTCCATCCTCGCCGTCTATTCCCAACGGAAATTTTTTGAATTTCAAAATCTACATGTCGGCTCTCATGCATTGCCCTTCCGCGTTTCTGTACCAGTTATAATGCTTGCTCGAAAGAAACCATAAACGGAGCCTAGAAAAGAAGCGGAACCCTAATCTCTGTCTCTCGTCTTCTCCTCCGCCATGGCCCCAGCCCAGAAACTTCCCTTGGAGTCCAGCAGCGCCCATAACTCGGCCTTCGGAGCGGTAGTCGGCGGAACCCTCGTCGGGAAGAAGACGATCGAGGAGACGTATCAGAAGAAAACCCAGCTGGAGCACATCCTTCTTCGGCCTGATACGTACGTAGGCTCTGTAGAGAAGCACACCCAGCTACTCTGGGTCTTTGAAGACGACGGGATGGTCCATAGGGCCGTAAGCTATGTGCCGGGTCTCTACAAGATCTTCGACGAGATCCTCGTCAATGCTGCGGACAACAAGCAGAGGGATCCTTCGATGGATTCCATTAAGGTCGAGATCGACGCTGAGGGGAACTGCATTAGCGTCTACAACAACGGAGATGGCGTCCCTGTGGAGATCCACCAGGAAGAAGGGGTCTATGTGCCTGAGATGATTTTTGGGCATCTCCTCACTAGCAGCAACTACGATGACAACGCCAAGAAGACGACTGGTGGAAGAAATGGCTATGGCGCAAAGCTGGCAAACATTTTCTCCACTGAATTCACTATCGAAACCGCTGATGGGGAGCGACAAAAGAAGTACAAGCAGGTAAGTTTCTTGCTTATGTTTCAGAGTCATTGCAATATTTTGTTGGTTATTCTGCTAGCTAGTTAAATTGGTTTCTGCTGTGGAAAACTCCTATTTTTGGCCTTTTATTTTCTTATTTTTCCTGATTCTTGTCGGAAGCTAGTGTTTTCTCATTCTTCTTGTCAAGTAGAAATCTTGATCTTGCGACTGTTTATGTGTGATGTTCTGCGCAGTATTTAGTTAGTTTTTAATGTTTTACAGATCAATTTCTGTCATTGTATCAAACGCCATATATTTAAAAGCTTGCCTTCTCTTTATGTGAAAACAGAGTTCTATGCTGATTTTTCCACAATCAAATATTAGTATACAGAGCTTTTTTTTATCTTTTAGTAATCATAATAAATACTTGTTAGTACTTATATTCAGGTTTTCTCAAACAACATGGAAAAAAGATCTGAGCCTTCAATAACCAAGTGCAAGGAAGGCGAGAACTGGACAAAGGTCACTTTCAAGCCAGACCTTGCCAAATTCAAAATGAGTTTTCTTGAAGCGGATGTGGTTGCATTGATGAAAAAGAGAGTTGTGGACATAGCAGGAGCTATAGGCAAGACTGTCAAGGTTGAATTGAATGGGCAACGGCTTCCTGTGAAAAACTTCACAGATTATGTTAACCTATACCTTCAGTCAGCTTCCACTTCTAGACTTGAACCTCTTCCAAGGTCAGAAACCCCAGTTCCTAATGATTAGTCATATTACTCAAGACTATACTTATTTTAATAAAGGTTTTCATGCTTTCATCCAGGATTTATGAGAAAGTCAATGATAGATGGGAAATTTGTGTAAGCCTAAGTGACGGCCAATTCCAACAGGTAGATAGGAAAGATTTCCTTGTTAACTTCTAGTCTTCAGTTAATTTATTCTTACGTCATGATTGTGTTATGTACTCTAGGTTAGCTTTGTGAATGCCATAAACACTATAAAAGGTGGAAGCCATGTTGAGTATGTTACTAACCAGATTACTAGCCATGTGATAACTATTGTGAATAAGAAGAATAAACATGCTAATCTTAAGCCCCATATCGTGAGAAACCATCTCTGGGTCTTTGTCAATGCTCTCATTGACAACCCTGCATTTGATTCACAAACGAAAGAGACATTGACAACTCGTCAAGGATGCTTCGGATCAAAATGTGAGCTTTCTCAAGATTTTCTCAAGAAAGGTATGCAAAATTTCATTGATCTTTGCTCAAGTTGGAATTTGCATGATGTTCTCATAAATCCTTTTCGATGCAGTCTCGAAATCCGGAATTGTGGACAGTCTTCTATCGTGGGCTGATTTCAAGCAGAGCAAGGAGTTGAAAAAGACAGATGGAACCAAGAGACAGAAAATAACCGGTATTACCAAGCTTGATGATGCTAATGATGCTGGCGGAAAGAACTCTGATAAGTGTACTTTAATTTTAACAGAAGGAGATTCGGCTAAAGCTCTTGCCGTAAGTGTTCTTGGATGAAGTCCTGATTGTTTTTTTTTTTTTTTGCATTTTTGTACTGATTTGTTCAAAATTTTCCTATCTTCTGCTGTACAGATGGCTGGTATTTCAGTTGTAGGAAGGAATCACTATGGTGTGTTCCCCCTTAGAGGCAAATTGCTCAATGTTAGAGAGGCAAGCCACAAGCAAATAATGGATAATGCTGAAATCCAGAATATAAAGCAAATCCTTGGTTTGCAGCATGGAAAGCAGTATGACAGTGTGAATGGTTTAAGATATGGCCATTTAATGATTATGACGGATCAGGTTTTGCTATCAGGGCAAAATAGTTCTATGTTTCTTTTTTTTAATGTAAGACATTACTGGCTTTTCTACTAATTTCTGGCTTTGTTGCTGCAGGATCATGATGGCTCTCATATCAAGGGGCTCCTTATAAATTTCATCCATTCATTTTGGCCTTCTCTCCTTAAAATCCCCACCTTCTTGGTGGAGTTCATCACACCAATAGTGAAGGTAGATTGACATCTTGGTTCTGTTGCTCGGAAGCTGATCATGGTTTGTAGTTGCTAAATTTCTTCTTTTTATCTCCTCAGGCAACAAATAACAGAAATGGGAAAGTGTTATCTTTCTACACCATGCCAGAATATGAAGCTTGGAAGGAAAGCTTAGGTGGAAATGCAACTGGTTGGTCTGTAAAGTACTACAAGGTTTGTGTCATTTAATGTTGGATAAATGGTTCATGTTATTTTTAGCATTTTCAAACCCGTTTCATTGTGATAATTCCTGTAGGGATTGGGTACCAGCACTTCCAAAGAAGGGAAGGAATACTTTCAGGATATACACAAGCACAAGAAGGATTTTTTGTGGGCTAATGACCAAGATGGAGATGCGATTGAACTTGCATTCAGCAAGAAGAAGATAGAGGCCAGGAAGAACTGGCTGAGACAGTTTGAGGTGCAAATTTATGGCTTTATAAGTTCATCTTTTTGCTCATTTATGGCTTTTAATAAAAATTTTATTTGTGTTCGCAGCCCGGGACTTACCTGGATCAAAAAGGAAAGCTCATCAGCTACAGTGACTTTGTGAACAAGGAGCTGATCCTTTTTTCATTAGCTGATTTACAAAGGTCAATTCCTTCTATGGTTGATGGTCTTAAACCAGGACAAAGAAAGATACTATTTTGCTCCTTCAAGAGGAACTTTATTAAGGAAATGAAGGTTAGAATCATTCAGATAAATTCAGAGTTTTAGAAACAAGTCCATATAGCTGATGACAATTTATTTCTTTTTCAGGTTGCTCAATTTTCTGGTTATGTTTCTGAGCATTCTGCTTACCATCATGGAGAGCAAAGTCTTGCTAGCACTATTATTGGAATGGCCCAAGATTTTGTTGGCAGTAACAACATAAATCTCTTGCAACCAAGTGGCCAATTTGGAACAAGACACCAGGTGAGAAAATTTATATTTATTAAATTAATGCTTTTAGTCCTTAAATTCATATATAATGGCAATAACTTAAATTATTCATTTGTTTTACATGTTAAATTGTTCTACACTGGTAAAATAAAATAATTTGAGTGTTTAATATGCAGGGAGGGAAGGATCATGCTAGTGCAAGGTATATATACACTTGCTTATCGCCGATGACAAGGTTCCTCTTTCCTAAAGAAGATGACCTTATACTTGACTATTTGAATGAAGATGGACAATCAATTGAACCCACATGGTAATATTTTCACCTATGATTTTGTGTTACAGAAGCCATATTTAATATAAAATTTATCATTGTTGTATCAAATATACTTTTATCAAACAACAGGTATGTTCCAATAATTCCCATGGTCTTGGTCAATGGGAGCGAAGGAATTGGTACTGGTTGGAGTTCCTATATTCCCAATTATAATCCAAGAGATATTATTGCAAATGTAAGGCGTTTACTTAATGATGAGCCATTGCAGCCAATGGACCCATGGTATAGGGGATTTAAGGTTAGTATACTGCTGGCTGCTTGAGTACGTCTGATTTCAATCTTTTTTGATTAAATATTTACTTTGATTATTTTTTTAGGGTCTCATTGAAAAAACTGCAGTCAAGGATGGTTGTGCCTCCTATACTGTAACTGGTTTTATAGAGGAGATAGATAGTACTACATTGAAGATCACTGAGCTTCCTATTAGAAGGTGGACTCAGGATTATAAGGAATTTCTGGAAGGTTTGATGATTGGAAATGACAAAATCAAGGAACCATTTATTAAGGTAAAATGAACTACATCAGATGGAAGATCAAAAAAAAAATTGCATCAGATGGGTACTTAATTACACTTGTGTTTCTACTGAATTTCTATATCACTGTAACTGTATGGCAATTTGCAGGATTACAGAGAATACAATGATGATACAAGTGTGCATTTTGAAGTTACATTGTCTGAGGAAAACTTGAATTTAGCAAAGCAAGAAGGTTTTGAGAAAAAATTCAAGCTTTCAACTACCATCAGCACTAGTAATATGCATCTTTTTGATTCAAAGGGGGTCATCAAAAAGTATGATACACCTGAGGAAAGTAAGTTCATATGTACTATTTTTACATATAAATTTTTAAAGATTTTAAGTTTGTGCCACAGTTGGACTGCTTATGCTGTAAATAAATAGTCCAAGCCTCAGATATGCACCTTCTATAGTAAGTATTTGCATTGATAATATTGTTTAAGAAACTATTTGTATTAGTTTCCTTGTCCCTCTTATGTATGAGGGAAATAATAAATATTCTTATGTATGCATCTCTTTGATTTAAAGGGGGTCATCAAAAAGAATGATACACTTGAGGAAGGTAAGTTCATATGTACTATTTCCACAATTAAAGTTTTAGAGATTTAACTTATGTGTCATAATCGAACTTTCTTTTTTTTTTAGTACAACAATAGAAGATAGAACTTTCTATGTTGTAAATAAATAGTAGCCTTAGATATGAACCCACAATCAATTGAACCCACATGGTAATTTCTTCTTCTATAATAAATATTAGAATTGATGTGATTTCTGAATGTTGTTTAAGAATGAACTTTTTCAGTTAGTTCCTTGTCCCTTTAATGCTTGATGGAATATGTTTTGTTACAAACAAGAGGTTGGATGGAGCTTAATGGGGAAGAAATAATTCAAGAAAGGACCTATTGAAAATCGTACATGGCAGTGGAAGTACTTCCATTGTTTTGGTTCTTCCATTTTGTATGCACAAGTTCGATAAAAATGTAATTTTTGGTTTGTAAGTTGTAATTGATATGTATCCTGTTCACTACCTTTTTCTAGTATGATGAAATGGTCTTAACAAATGAGAAATTCATCTAAAAATTGTATATGCCATATGGCGCCTTGGTTAATTTTGAATTTTACATCACATATCACTAAAATATTTAATAGTTATGAGTGGACTATAAGCATGTTTTAATGTGGTATCTGCGTCAATATTCCATTGCTTTATCCTTAAATTGGTACTGACAGTTTATTTTTACAGTTCTCAAGGAATTCTTTTATTTAAGAATTACATTCTATGAGAAAAGGAAGGTTAGAGCTATTCTTTTAGTTAAAATTTCCTCCCATAATACTTTTGATGTTGTGCTTATTTGATCTACTCTAACAAATTTTCCCAGAAAGCTTTATTGGATAGCAGTGAAAACGACCTTTTGAAACTGGAAAATAAGGTCAGATTCATTCTTGAATCTAATAAAGGTGAAATCATATTAACCAACAGAGATGAGGAAGACTTAGCACGGGAGCTTCAAGAGAAGGGCTTCACTCCCTTCCCTAAGAAAACCAAAGGCATCGAGGCTGCCATAGCTGGAGCGATAGCAGAAGTAGAAGAAGCTGAGGAGGCTATAGATTTGGTGGAAGGGGGAGTGAAGGCTAGTGATTATGAGTATCTACTATCAATGGCAATATATACTTTAACAACGAAGAAGGCTGAGCAGCTTTGTTCAGAGAAGAGGAAGCTTGAAGATCAGGTCCAAAAACTGAGGAACTCTTCTCCTAAATCTCTATGGAGCAAAGATCTTGATGCTCTTGAGAAGGAAATTGAAGTAAGTTTTGAATATTGCTTATCCTTAGTGAAATGATTGCATAGAAGTGCCTTCTAATACTTTCAAATTGCGTCGATTGAGCAGGATCAAGAAAGAAAAGATGCTGAAGCTGAAGTGCTAAGGAAGCAGATAAAGGCGAAAGCTGGAAATTATGGTGCTGTAGTTGCTAAACAAGCACCGAAGAAGCCAAGGAAAACAAATACAGCCAAGGGGCCATCTGTGATGGATGATGGTACTATATTATTTCTCTAATCATGTTCAGTTAGTGGAAAATAATTACTTGTTTGTATTGAAGTAGTTATGATTGTGATTTTTGTAATGTAACTGTGGCAGACAAGCCTAAACCCAAAGGGAAGCAAAAGAAAGCTATTACAAAGGTTAGTTTTTAAAATCCATTCATAACTCTATATCTATAGCTTGTAATCCCTTTTTTCTAACAAATTATTTTTCAGCCTGTTTCCTTTGAAAGTGATGAGGATGAAGACGTTGCTGATCTTGAAGACAGACTTGCTGCTTATAACCTCGAATCTTCTCCAGATATTACTGGTACGTATTAGAAAATTAGTTGCATAAATTAAAAGCAGGGAAAACGTCTCTTGATACTATTGGCCAAAAGTTTCTTCTACCTGTTATCTAATTAGTTGATTGTATATGTGCCCCTATTTGAAGAATATGTAATCTCAGAAGACAATACTAGCAACTCTTTTCTTTCTGTAATTTCAGATTTTATCATAAAAATAAATTACCACTCGGTCCACATACAATTATTTCCACTTAATGTACTATTTAGGAACTACGCATAATTGTTATTCACTAAGAGGATATTCAGGAAAATTATTCATAACTTTTAGGAACTACTCATAATTGCTCTTCACTAAGAGGATATTCAGGAAAATTTTCCATAACTTTTAGCTTCTTAGAAATAAATATTATTGTCCAGAATTCACTTTAAAATAGTTGATAAACTTATTTGTTCCTTCTAAAGCTATGGAAACTGAAGTAGCAGCAGCTGATGCTGAAGCGAGGAGGAAAGAACCTAGGGGACAAACAGCTGCAGGAAAGAAGGCATTCACAGTGATATCTGATAAAGAAGAGGAAGACGATGATGATGGAGATTTTGAGTTTGTGGAAGCTGCGAAAGGGAAGAAAGGAGGGGGAAGAAAGCCTGCAAATTCAAATAAGGTGAAAGCAGCTCCAGCGGCTACAAGAAGGAGAGAAGAAACACAAAAGAAACCAATCTTAAGCCAAAAGGTCATTTCTGGATTGCTGGAGAATTCTCCAGATAAGAAGGTGAGGAAGATTAGAGTTTCTCCTTTCAACAAGAAGAGCGGCTCGTTCTTGAATCCCAGCAGTAAGATCTCTACAAGTGAAGTTAAGGAAGATCAGAATGAACAATCCATTGCAAGGGCAAGACCCAAACGGCTGACCAAGCCTAAAGTTGTGTACGTTGAGAGTGATGAAGAAGAAGATGACAGTGAAGTGTTTTCAGATTATTCTGAATCCGAGGACAATGATGGTTAGTAGCTGAAGATAGTATTCAGTTGGTTGTTGCTGTGAATGCAAGAAATTTTGCAGGGTTTTTTTCGTGATCAGAGGAAACTACAATTGATTCACTTAGGTGGAATTTTGGATTTTTCTCCTCTTCCTGATTACCTTCTATTAGTTTGACGTGAAGAACTTGAGTTTCATGTATTGATTAAGATTCTGTTCCCATCCTGAAACTTTCTATGTTGCCCCCTAAAATCTGTTTGAAGCAGGTAGGTGTAATTTGGTTATTGTATTGCAGGATATTGTCTGATGCTGCCTTAGAACTCTGTGAACTTACTAGTTAAATTCAAGCAAATTGATCCTTCAATTTCAATTCTATATTGAGTCAAGTTTGATTTTAAAATAAATTGATTCAAGGAAAGTTTGCTTTCAATCAAAAAAGAAGTTTGATTTTAAAATTAAATTTTGGATTGAATGGCAAAACATCTAAGCTTTTTTCTTAGTAGGTGAGGTGCATTATATAATTTTTTTTTATTATTATTTTCATCAAATAATAGTTTCTCATTTAATTTTAAGTATGTAAGGTTCTGTTTAGTATTTTGGTATTTTTTAGTTTTTTTTTTTTTACTAAAATTTAATTATTATTTTTGATTGCATGACTAAAATTCAATAAGTGAATTCTGTTTACTGTACTTTTTATCTAAGTTTTTTTTTCATGAATTCTATGATATTTTGTGATTATACTCAAAATGAAATCGTGCCAATACGATTTGAGAATGGAGACAAATCACAATCGAGAACAGGCCTTCCAAATAGACCGTCTTATTTATAATCAAACAATCTAAACTTAATTTAATTTTGATATGACATTTGTGGTCTTGCCTATAAATAAAATTGATTAATGTATTAAAAATAAATTTTTTATATAAAAAGTTGTGTAAAATTATAAAAATTAATTTTATTTATTTTTAAAATTTTATAATTTTAACACAACTGATCATGAATTTTGATATTAAATTTTGGTGTACATGATCACCATTTGATGCTTATGATATTAATGAATTTGAGTATTGAGTAAGTCAAAGAGGAATCCTTTTTATAGATTGATGTTGAAGGAAGCGAGCAAAGAGCCTTGTTATGAGAAATGGTGAAAGAAACAGAAATTAAATTTGGATAGAGATATTTTTTTATTAAAAATTGTGAATGATGTGAAATAAAGTTAGTTATTATGTTGGGATATGTGAGGGATGTGATATAAAGTTAGTTATTATGTTGGAATATGTGAGGGATGTGATATAAGTTAGTTATTATTTTAGTAATATGTGTAGGATGTGAAATAAATTTAATTTTTAATATTAAATTTTATATGTGATGTGATATGCCTGATTAAAATTAAACCAGGTTAATTTTAAATTCGTAGACAAACGGGGCCAATGATAATATGTGCTAGTGTTTGTCTTTTTTTGAAATTTACATTTATTTAATTACATTATAAAATAATTTAGCTGAGAAGAAAATCCGAATATAAGAGTGAGATTTTGGGTGCCTATATTTATATAAGAGCCAGAAGCTGCACAAAAGCGAAAATCTTCTTTGAAGTCGCTCACGAAATAAGTGATTTTTTGGAGTCACCCATAAAATATACGACTTATATTTAACGATGCCCACAGCAGGTTGACGGGAGCATACTTCATTTCATGAATAGTTAATAATTACAATTGAATTGTTAATCAATTAATTAGTTTAACTTAATCTTAAAATCATTCAGAAAAATGACATTTTGCATATTTTGAATTAAAAAACCATACCCAATTTTCCTCACAAATTGCCTACAACCTTCTAGTTTATTGAAGCCCGGGCCAAAATAAATCTGCTTACTATAATCCAGACAGGGAAAATCTGAATCTAAAGTAGGGTTGCGCATTAAATAAAAAAATCAAATTGAATCAATTAAATTTGATCAATTTGATTTAATTTAAAATATATTAGTTTAGTTAATAGCTTAATAATTGAATTTTTTTGTTAAATAATTTGAGTTCAATTTCTTATAATTGAAAATCGAACAAATCAAATTAACTAAAATATCAAGTATCAATCATATGATAATAAGCTTGAAATTATATTAACTATTCCATAATTTTTTTTAAGTTATGATAATTATACTTAATTTTTGTGGTTGTAAAATTTCTAATAATAGATTATATTATTTTAAAATTTTTGAATTTTTTTATAATAAATTAATTAAAGAGAAAATTATGGATTTAACTGGACTAACAGAATTTTGTTTAATTGAATTAGTTTTTGATTTCTACAATTATAAAAGCTATGTCTTAACATGATATTAAATTTTAACTAGCATGTTATAAAATTGTTATCATTTATTAATTTTATAATATTTTAAAATATTAATATATTTATATTTTTAAATTTTAAATATTTAATATAAAGAAAACAAGAGATGGGAGATATTAAATTTAAAAAAAATGATGAAAATAAATGAATGTAATCTTCTTTAAAATGTATAGATGATTAAAACTAATAACAAAATGATATAATTTTATATTTTTATCGAAAAAAATAATAAAAATAGTAAAATTCTAAAGAAAAGACAAACTGTAGCACTTCAAACCTCATGAAGCAAAACTTGAATCCTGAGTTTTCTAATCTGAGTCATAATACTAATAAAAAAGAGATAAATTACAATAAGAGACACACTAATCTCACACTAAAACCAATAAAATAATCTACAAACGATACAATGAAATAATATTCATACACCATATACAAAGAATTCAAGCATTGAACCTCTAAATCACTCAATCAGCCACGAGTTTTACAAGTCGATCTTAATGGGTAAAAAGTGGCCCCAAATGGGGCCAAAGAATGAGATTCTAGCTATACATTCCTTGTTTCACCATTTTCCACACTCTATAAAGAATTCTTTTCTGCTCAGCAAAATTTGGATGAGAGTTAAACTGCTAGTATTCTCTAAGCCCCATAGAACGATGAAGTGATTGTGTAGGAGATTTGGGACAAGGGTCCAAGCTCTTCGGCCAATCCATGAATGTCTTTGACAATGTCAAACACTGCCTCAGGCTGCGCGAGTTTCAGGGCACACTCTGACATCTTCTTCAGCTCGTTGGACTCGGTACTGAACCACCGAGCAACGAGCTTGGCTGTCTTTTTTGAGCTTTTGGAGAACACACCGGCTCCGTTGTCAACTACATAAGGCACATTGCCGACTTCCTGAAGCATTATAACAAAAAGAGATACATATACTTTTTAAAATGCTATGAAGTAGAATTATGTAGTTCAGTTGCAATCACTTGTGAATGAATATCAACCTCCATTAGGGTTTGTTTGATAAAACTTTTGGATGACAGATTATGGACTGATGAAAATTGGAAGGAAATGTGTGTGGAAAAGTTTAATTAACTAATTTGAATACCAATGGATAATCTATCAAACAATAATCCTGAATTTCCTAGTAATTTTCATGAGCGGTGCAGAATATTAAAAGTTCCAAATTTTAGAGAGTGCTTACGAGAGGATCAATTAAACTTAAAAGGTTCTTTCAGAGATTGAATATCGTTCACCAGTATGTATTCAGTAGAATATTTTTTGAGCATGTAATTTGTTTTGTTTGGCTTCCTGTATGTGTCAACTATCAAGCAATAAAGTACCCTTCTATATAGGAAGTCCAGGGTTTCTGAAAAAAGACAAACCTGGCCTGGAATGTAGTCATTTAGGATTATAGGGAGCCCCCTAATTAGGGCCTCAGCAATGGTCCCTGGCCCAGCCTAAAACGATTTCATGAATCAGTGAAAAGGGTAAGGATCAGTAACATGATTGCATTTATGAGAAAATAACATCACAGAAAACCTTGGTAATGATACAGTCACAAGCCCCCATCCACTTCTCCATTTGTTTCTCAAATCCTCTTATCTGCAACCAAGGCAGCAAGACATATATCAGCAACTAAAGCTCTCCATTATTCTCACCTCCACATTTTTGACATGGAAGTTTTGATATACCTTCACAGGGATTTTCCATTCATGTGCTTCTAGAGATGAGCTAAGGGATTGGTTCCTACCACAAATAACAACAAGCTGCCCTATCGGTTTCC
The DNA here is from genome assembly GCA_002786265.1 of Apostasia shenzhenica. Classification (NCBI taxonomy): domain Eukaryota; kingdom Viridiplantae; phylum Streptophyta; class Magnoliopsida; order Asparagales; family Orchidaceae; genus Apostasia; species Apostasia shenzhenica. The sequence goes on along the minus strand of KZ451911.1, from coordinate 2,207,815 downwards.
CTTGAGACTTGTCATACAGTGATTCTCCAAGGGCCTTTGCAGTCTTCTTAACAGGTCCCATTCCTTCACCACCACCCATCAGCAAAACAGCTGGAAGATCAGGGTCCAACTCAAGCTCTACCCTCAAGTCATCCTGCCAATCACTTAAAACATATTTATAAAAATATAAAATAATTCATGAGTCATCATAACCTATAAAATTGAAATTTCAAGACAGTCCATCACCAAAATTGTGTTACAATGGAGCTAGAGGTCTCGGCCTCGAGCCCACTGTTTCCAAATTATATCTAAAAGGTAATCAAAAAGTACCTATGATGCCTCAAGTACATGCTATGTAACTAAAATGTAAAATCAAAATCATTTGTGTCATAATCAATAAGCTTGAGATTTAAGAACAATTGGTAACATAGCGAACTAACGCATATTTTGCCAAATTACATATAAGGAGAATTCAATAATGTCAAGAACCTTAGATATAATTGCTCGACAGAATGACGGTCTGATCGGCAGTCCAAAAACACGTATCTGTGATGGTTGAAGGCCATCAAGTGCTGCTCTGTTGGCTACTACATCAGATGGGCAATAGCATCGATTAACATCCGTGTGGAACCTGGAAAAATCATACTTAGAAAAGTCTATCTACAACGTGTTTAGCTCAGAGAAAGGCTACGACCAAGTGACTACCATGTCGGATGACAAGTGTTGAGGTCAGTGATAACTGTAACAAAGACAACTCGCTTTTGGAGATTCTGCCATTTTAATATCCATAGAGGAATGTGTTGCATGAGGGGATGAACACTAATGATGATGTCTGGCTTGTACTTCTTCAGTCCAGCCTCCACCTTCCTTCAGCCACAAGTAACAAGCAAAATAAGAACTCCACAAAAATCTAATTTTTACTCTCTATGGCATTATACACATGCTCTCTCTAATACAATTATTTCTAATGCAGCTACTCTTGTGTAACCATTCGTGTAACAAAACACACTATACTAAGGTGTAAAGAAAAACATAATGGGGACGGTTCATGGGTTAAGTTCTTTAGAGGCTCAAACTAGCAATATTGGATTGACTCTTCATAACACTGATCCCTGCAAGTCATACCAGGCATAACGGGAGTTGAAGCAATGACCCTATGTTCTTCCCTAAACAGAAACTTATCAGAACTAGCTACAACGATGGGAGTTTAAATGCCCAGTATTGCAGTAATATATCCCACATAATGACTGGAACTTCCGAAAGTATAAGGACCAGAGGATAGAAGAGAAGGAAGATTACTTGGCATAAAATGCAGCAATGGCGGCAAGGTACAAACAATGAACCCATCGAGGAGAGGTGCTGTGAAACGCCACCCTCCAGAGCTGAACATGCTTCACCATGAACTTGTAAGATCTCTCCATATCGTTCAACGGCCACCCGGCTGCTTCCTTGCACACATCTTTCACAAATACCTGCAGATCCCCAAAATCAGCTACAGAACTCGAAAAAGAAAGCAGGTGACAATCATTGATCGATGCCACCTAAAATAATGCAACTCGCAGTAAAGAATCGCAAGAGAAACAGGGAATAATTTCGTTTCTTTGCTCAAGTTCCCTACATTTGGTGCCTTAACAAGTATATGAACCACAATTCAACCGATTTCGCACAAGAAACCCCGCAAAAGAACAATGCGAAAAGAAGCAGCAACGCCGACAGAGTAAAAGATGATGAAGGGAAGAACGAGCCTTGTACTCGTCGCCAAATTCGATTCGAAAGGCGTCACGAATCGCCTCGGCGGAGGCACGGTGACCCCCGCCGGTGTCGCTCATCAGGATGAGCACGTTCTTGGTGCGCTCGGCCCCGATCTGTGCGAGCTCCATCGTCCCCTCCTCCTCCTCCCAAACCACGACCTCGTCATCGTCCTCCAATCCCGCGGCGCCACCCGCCCCCTCGCAGGCTCCGTTGCTCGGCAGCCGCAGCTTCCCATGGGGGTGCTTCCCATGGTAGGCCAGCACGCTGTCGAAGACCACTTCGCGGATCGACCTCCTCGGGGAGTCAACCGGCGTCACCATTTTCGCTGGACGCCGGTGAATCCGATGAGTTGTCCCAGATCCCCCTGCCTGCTTCTCTTTCTCGCTAAGGCTGCGGGGGTGAGGGCAGGAGGAGAGAGGGGAGGCGTCTCTTCTAAATGGGCCAACGGTTGGCAGAGGCGGTAGCAGAGCTGGCCGCCGGAGGCCATTTTTAGAGAGAGAGAGAAGGTAGAGAGAGATTAATGACGAAATTAGAGTGGAGGGAGGAGGATTAATTTCGGAGATTCGGGAATTATACTGCCACGTGGACCACAATTACGGTCAGCAGCGGGAACGCCGGAAGGTGACCGAAAATTATCGGTCAGGTTCGTAGCTTTTCAATAAACTGAAGGGATAATTACATCCTCGTCCAAATTCTTAGATATGTTTTTTTTGTGGTATCGTAAAATCTCAGATATGTTGTTATATTGTTGTTTTTAATCACCTCAATGAATACTTGATTTTTTTGTACACTTATAATTAATTATATATATAATATTTTTTAATTGATATTGTTATTTTCTAAAATATAATTTACACTCATATAACTAAAATATATATAACTATCATGCATATGATATAATAATTAAGCTGTAATATCTTTTTATATGGCTATATAAAAAAAGAGCAAATGCTAATCTGCCTATAAGCTAACATTCATTCCAAATGTGTCGCACGTGATTGAAGAATGAAACAACGAAAGAAATCAAATAATCAAAAATATCAAAAATAATAAACTAAAAGTCAACACCATCAGTCTAATCGACAAATCAAATATATAATGTCAAACCAAACCAGACCCAATAATTCTTCATCGCATAAAAGCGGAGCACCCTGAACTTGATCAACTAAAAACAACTCTCCCTCGAATGAGAAATACATGCTCGAATAAAATAAAATTCACTTGATAATCATGATAATAGGATTGTTAATGAGTTGAGTTTGAACTCGACTCCGATTTTTTACGCTCAACTCAAGCTCAATTTCAGTTCAAGTTGAGATAACTCGGAATAAATTAAGTTCAAGTTAACTCAAACTAACTTTTGAGTTAACTCATAATAAATTATATTTTTAATTTATATTAATGATAAATTATGTTTATAATATTTTTAAATCATTATATTTAGTTGTGCAAAAAAAAATTACAAAATTCAAATAGTTGCTCTCCAAGAATCAAACACGGATAGAATCGGAGAGACTCGGAGCTGCTAACTAAATGCATTGATACATTAGTTACGAGTCAAGTTTAACATATTTTGAGCCAGCCATCAAACATGATTCAAAATTAACTTGAAATATATTCCTAATCTTTTACGTAGCTTCAAATTTGACTCAAAAAGATTCAAATCGAATTCGAATAGAATCAAAATTTGAACGAGCTTCAAATTTAGAACAATTTTAATATCTCAACTCATAAAAAATTGTGATACCATGACTGTATCATGAGTACATCAATCACTTATGGGTTCATGTGATTAGAAAATAATCAGTGTAAATTTATTTTTAAATCTACAGTTTAATTTTAAAATATTAAGGAATAGAAATTTTGGCATTGAGTTTTTTTATATTTTATAAAAACATGAATCATAGAAAATTAAGTAGATTAATTATGTTAAAAATTTGAATAAATTGGATCCAAATCTTTGAGAACAAAAAAAGTGTTATATATTTGTCTAAATTTATGAAAAATTTTAATTTTAATTTATGAGTTTGTAAAGGAACTGTAAAACTAATTTCTCTTCCAAAATTCTACTTTCTTAGTGGCTCTTTTATAAAAAAAAAACATAAATTTAATTTTTTTATTTCTTTAAATAATTTACATATTCCAAATTATCATTACACAATTTTCTCTCTGCCATTCTCTAAAAAAAATCAAAACTCTAAAATTTAATTTCTCTATTTTTCTTTTTTTTCTATAAAAATTCATAATTAAAAAAAATAAAATTAAAATATTTCAAATTATATTCTCAAAAATTAAAAAATTAATAATTGTGAATAATATTATAATACAATAATAAATAATTAATAATTATATCTTAATTAGGACTAAATAATGATTTTTTTATAATCTCAATGACTCATATTAAATTTTTAAAAAATTGAGATCAGTTTATAATTTGTTTGAATGTAACTCTGAAGTTTTGCCTCCAGCCTCATATTTTGAAATCATGCTAATCAAAAATGAATATCAGTAATATGTCATAAATATAAATTATAAAATTTAATATTTAACATATGCACAATTAAAAATCAATATTATTTATGTATAAATGTTTTTATATTTTATTCCCAAAAATAGTTGGCACTCTTTGGTCTGATCTTTGAAGCCAACTTATTACTTAAAATTCACTCAACATTCTCATCAATTTAAAATTAATTTGATTCTTTTATAACTCAAAATTAATTTACTTTAAATAAAACCAATTTAACTAATAAAATATATGTATAAACATATTAAAAATTTTATTAATTAAATTTAAATATAATTATATATGTAACATATAAAAATGAATCAATAATATTACGCCACAATAAACATTACATGTACATTGTATATAATTTGGTTTCATGTGACATCCCGTGATCCCAATGTAAAGATATTGTCCACTTTGTTTTTAAAAAAACTGTGTGACTTGAGTATTTCTCAGAAGGTTATCGATCTCAGTGCTATCCAATCCAAGCATGCTTAACTATGGAGTTTTTCATCATTAGTCTCACAGTTTTATCCCAAAAAAATACCTCTATCATTTGAAATCACATTATTTATTTATACAGTTCGCGATCTTCTACCTTTTTTATGTAAGATAATTCATTCTTATGCCTTTCTCACTACTTATTATTAGACTTAAAAGCTTGTCAGAAGCCGCACTTTATCTCAGTGATTCTTTTCTCTTAGGATATTACTCGATGATCTCTCTTCACCCTATTCAGCCACGAGCGTCACATTTCATTTAACTCAAAATTAAAAAAAATAATTATCATAAATCAATCTTAACTAAAATCAAATATTTTTTATTATATCTAAAATTCAAGATCAAAAACCTTAATGTTAAATTAGGCTTATTTACTTTAACCCAATTTGAAGCTTATTTTGTTCTTAATAAAAAAGAAAAACTTGAGATCCAATGGGCTATGAGTAAATGGGCTGATTGGGCTCAGCCCATTTAGATTCATATGCTCTTGTTATGGTTGGACTATTTTTTTAATTTTCACCATAATTTTAACTCAAATTTCAATATAAAAATAAATGTTATTTTCAATCAGAAATTTTATCATTAAGATCTATTTACTTTGCATTCAACACTTATTTTAATAAAAAAAATATATTTTTACATTTTATATATTATTCATTTTTATGAAGAAATATCTAAACAATGTTTTGAATCAGGAAGAAAAGATAATTAGACTAATCCCTTCTGCAATGATATTGAATACCTTAATTGCCTGCAATTTAGATATCACATTATTGGAGTCTAAGTCGAGCATAATACACGAATAATATATTTAAGCCTTGCTCAAGCCAGAGCCAACCTTTATTTATTAGCATCACTATTTGCGATCGATTTTCTCATCATGTAAGGCTACACTCTGCTATTTCTACGTGTGAGAATCGTAATCGTATTAAACATACTCTTATTCTAACGAAAATACTCGTTAGAAACATGTAAACCAATAGCCTATCTATTAGCAACGGGGAATAAAACGAGTTGAATGTTCCAGTATCCCTTAGCCATAGTTGACGTCTAATATTTTAATTCCAATCGAATAATCGGTCTTGACACTACTTGCTAACTAGGAAAGTTCAAAAGTGAGGAGGCTAACTTGATCTCAATATGTAAGTAATGAATGCATACTAACTCAAAAGAATTAATTAACGAGTAAAACAATATTGTATATTAATTTAATACCGCGTAATGAATGTAATTACCACTATCAGACTATTCATTGCTATTTTTGTCACATTTTCTCTAATAGATTCGAAGTCTCCCGACCCGATCCAGCTTTCTCATGCCGAAATAGAAAGAGACAGAAAGGAGGAGAGAGAGTGTAAGGGCATTTATGTAATTTTAATTAAATATTAAAAAAATAAGTTTTGATTCGATGATGATGAAAAATTGATAAACTAGTCAAAATGATTCGTGTAAAATGTTTTAAGTCAACTATATATGTGAATCGTTTTTTTTTAATTATATAGTACCACCTCGTGATCATATTTTCCTACCATGAATAAATTACAAATAATATCAAAATTACAATTTATTTTTGTGTCGGGTTGAATTCATTTAATATCTATTGAAACTAATTATTTCGATCAAAAATGGTTCAGGACTCGAAACTCGATGGTCTAGCCGATCGAAACTTGTGATATTTTTAAGATATTTTTTTAAAATTTAAATTTTGAATCAAAAAATATAAATCACGACATGCATTTTTTTAGATTGTTAAATTAAAAATATCAAATTTTTTTAAAATTAATACTTCCAATTTGTTAGAGAACTGAGTTTTAAAAAAAAATTGGCCGGTGGAACTAATTAAATTGAGTCAAAATAAAAGATTGAGCCTTGCACAGGGGGGCCCAACGCGGGTCCACTTCTACGGCTTTTCGTTGATTGGGGCCCACTTTTATGGGATTTTTGATAGGGAGGGGCTACTTATATGGATGAAGTTTATAATTAATATTTTCACATCGAATATAGAAAAAAATATTATAGGTAATTAATAAACAATTAAGAAATTAAAAAGTTCATGAATGGTTTTTAATTCTTATTAAATCATATTTGAACTCTTTAAATCTTTAAATTATATTCAAATCTTGCAAATTTCAATGACTATTCAAAAATATTTATTGCATTATCAATAACAATAAATCAAACTTTTATCACATTATGATTAATATATGAATTTATTTATATATTTTATAAATAATAGTCTTCATTTCTTTATTTTTTATTTTTTGTCTTTATTTTCTTTTTTTTAATAAAAAGAGCTCTATGTGGTAATGAAAAAAAAAAAGATAATTTTGTTGACTTTTTAGTTATTTTTGAAAATATATATGATATAAAATAAGTTATTATATTAAAATATAAGAGATGTGAAATAAAGTTAATTGATTTATGAGAATTGTGTTGAATGTAACTGAAGTGATTGTTTTATATTAAAATTTATATAGAATGAGATATAAAATAATTTTTAAAATAAATTTAAGATTTTACCATGGTTAAAATTAGCCATATTTTTTTATTATTGCAAAAAGCCTAATACTCTAAGTTTTTTATTGGGGTTTCTATCAGTCTATGATTTATATGTTCAAATAATTTAGCCGACTCTCTTTGGACTTATTTTCAATTGAAGTCGTTCTAGCTTCTCCCAATATACTCAATTTTACCCTATGTGTTCTCATTTTTGTGATTATAATTAATCATAATCTCGTTTTTATAGATCAATTACTCTACAATAAAGGATGACTACATGAATCACAAAAAATTTATAAGAAATATTTTTTATTAATTCATGATAAAATTATATAGTTAGACAAATAGGAAAGTCACCTAAGATAACCCACTAGAATACAAACGATAAAAAATCAAACTGAGAAGCAAAAGATAAATATTAGTAGGCCATAGAAATATAAGAAATATTATTCTAGGAGATTTTGCAGTTCTTCTTCTAAAACAGATTTTTTGAAATAACAGTGTGGTCACAATAGACTAATAATACTTAACATTAGGCTAGGTGGGGGTTTATAGTTCAAATATAAGGTTTTCAGAACCAGACCAAAGATCGAACCGGTCAATTCGACGGTTATGGTTTTATGGTTCAACCGGATGACTTTAATAATTATATTTAAATATAAATTTTTCTAATAGTGAGACTAATTTTTAAAATATGATTAAAAATATTTTGAAAAAAATATTACAACTAATTTAAAAAATTTACTAACAAAAATGTATAAAATTATAAAAAATAAAACAAAATAATACAATTATTTTTTTTATCAATTTGTCATTTAAAAATACTCTTTTTATAAATTTCGAAATAAATTATGAAAAAATAATAAATCAATTAAACATCTTATTATAAAATTATTATTCAAAATATAATATTAATATTAATATTAAATGCCAAATATAATTGTATAAAAATAAAATAAGAAACTCAAATAATATTTCGGTTTGACTGGTTTGTTTGGTTTGGCGGTTGGACCGGTTCAACCCGATTATTACCGGTCCAACCCGATTTTTAGCTGATTTCGGTTCTAATGTGTGAAGACCGGACTTGGGCGGTTCTCGTTGAACTGGTGAACTGCCCGTGCTGGTCAGTTTTGAAAACTTGCAAAATACAACAGATCAAGATATCAGAAATATCTTATATATTTTTTTTCATCTTATAATATTGTCATTTATCATGCTTTACATATAGATTAATATATATATATATATATAATATAGTTTATATCAATGAATTATCAGAATCAATAATATACGTCATTAGTGTGACAACAGAGGTAAGATATGTCATCAAGTGTGATAATGGGATAAAAAGAATGTCAGTATATTTAAAAATACTATGCATCCAGAAGATGATTCATCAATTACTAGGATCCAGTGTATTTATATCAATTTTCTTAAGATGCACGGGTTATATATAATATATATTCGATATAATCAACAGAATACGACATCAGTCATGCAGAGTTGCATGATGTAGCTCACAGAATATAATTAATATCATCTTGTATTTAGTTAATTTAATAACTACGATATCCAGTTCAGTGAAAATTTTACTTTGACGAGAGGTAAAATAATAGTTTACTAGTAGATGTAGTCTTTTGATTCGACTATATTTATCTTGATTGAGTTCAAGATAAAATGATCACTATTAGGTTTAATGTTTAATATATTAACTAGATTTATAGATATTAAGGTCAAACAGGTCAGACAAGTCAAATGAATCAAATCAAGTTAATACAGAATCAACTTGAGTCAAACGAGTCGAATCGGCAAACGTGTCAGCCTGGGTCAAATGTCAGGTTAAGCGAGTTGACACTGGCTAACAAGTTTCACACAGATTAAGCGAGTTGATATAGGTTAAGCAGGTGACATGAAGGGGCAGGTGAGGAAGATGAGGAATTAGTTTTTATATATATAATTATTTTGAAATTCTCAGTTATAAATATATTTTTTAAATTCAAAAAAAATATAAATAATATTAATATGTATTTCTTGGGCGTATTGTTACAATAATATTACAGAAATGGAGATCTAAGTACATATTTATATTGATTAAAAGATATGTGTGTAACTATTTTTATATTTTTTTTTATTTGCAACATTAAAAACTCAATCAAACTAGTATACATCCAAAACCTTATAATAAGCTCCATTTTTTCAAAAAGATTAAAGAAATAAAATGGTGATTGTTTAGCATAATGATTATTTAATTATTATAAGTTGGGTTAATATATGCATGATTATAGAACAACAAGTTGTTCACTTGTAATATTGGGCTGCTAAGTCTTTACCCACCATAATATATTATAACTTAAAAGGAACCTATTTATAATATGAATCAAATAAAATTAAAATAAAATTAAAATAAAATTATATTTGAATCCAAATCGCTAATTTATAACGAGTGAAAATCTAAATAAAATAAAAAAAATACCGACCAGATTATATCTAACTCGTGTTAGCGAAAAAACAAAATTGTGTAATCATATTACGAAAGCTTGAATGTTATAAAGTTCAATTAATGAATAAATATTTATATTTAAATAATGTCAATTTTGAAATAACAAATTTTAATAAATCACAACTTTTCAATTAATACATGCAATTATAAAATATCAATAAAGCCTATGTTATGTATAATTAATTTTTATTATACAGATTTAACTTTAATTGTATTCTCCATTTCTTCAGTATGCATGCAAGAAATATTTAAAGAGACTTAAATAAAAAAAAACTTAAAATAATTAAACTGTATTCACATTCATTAAGATGCATAAATGTGACTTTATATGATTATTACGTAATAAATAAATTTTATTTTTGTTATGTATATTATCCTTCAATTATAATACGAATTAAAGTTGTTCAATGATTGTTTGATGTTTATAATTATTTCATATTAAAATAAGAGATAAATTAACCCTCAGTTTTTGAGTTTAACGCTTAATAAGCATAGATTCATTTTTAAAATTATAATATCGAAGGTTACTGAGTTTTATAAATTATAATTTTGATTTTTTATTTTTTATTAAAAATTTTTAAATTAAATTAACTTCTCATTTTCTTACTGATCTCGCAGCTAGCGCAAAGGCGCCGCGACTGAAAATGCTTCTCCCCGATCTAAGCACGCGCGAGCGGCGACGCCGTAGATCGTGTACGTATGACGACGATACGCATGGAAGGCGCACGAAGTCTCGCGAGTGCGCAGGGATCGAAGGAGAGAGGAGAGAGAGGAACGGGTATCAGTATATTTTTAGAAATTTTAATAAGAAATTAAAAATAGAAACATTTAATATTATTAAAATCAGAATTCGATGTTATAATTTAAATACGATGAATCTCGTACGTTATTAAGCATATAACTAGGACGTGGGTGCGATTTATCTAAATTATTTTAAGATGCTTTTGTTTTATTCTTTGAGGATAGTTATAATAAATTTTTTTTTATGTTAGCAAAATTATAAAACATAATTAAAAACATTTTTATTCAAAAAAAATATAAAATTAAAAATTGAATAATATGCATATTATTTATATGATGTACTGCATTAGTTAGCAAATGATGTTAATTGACAAAAGTGGTAGTTATTATAAATTTAAATTAATCA